>PVIR01007691.1:48886-60100 GCA_004026965.1 Petromus typicus | reverse complement strand
CAGGCTACCAAGTGCCCACCTCCCCAATAAAACATTTAGCTGTGAAATGAGGAACAAAGTCTTCCAAAATAAAATTGCAAAGCTCTTTTGAAAACATTCATCATGATAGATACAAGTTATAACAAACAATTAGCTGCAGCATGATGAGACTGGTGCAGGACTGCGGCCCAGGCAGGAGGACAAGGGCTGAAGTCTGAGGAACATGCACAAAGGCTGCCTCTCTCCCCTATCGGTTTTCTTCCTCTCTCAGTTCTTCCACGAGTATCTGGCTCTCTTGCTCTGTGCCTGGCCCTGTGGACATGGCTGTAAAACCAGGAAATGACCTATGAAGGACACACACTAATTCGTGGAGGTTGAACTCCTTCACCACACACCCCAAGATAAGGTCTGTGGAGTCTTGAAAAAGTGACTAAAGCTGGAAAAACTCAACAGTTGACTTGTGCAAACTCAAGGGGAAAAAGACCAACAGAAAGAAGGCAAACTCTCTGATCTGCCCCTAAGCATCAGCTGTCTTTCAAAGTCTGAGCCTTGCCCTCTGTTATGGCTTCTATGTAGACAGCCCCGCTAAGCCTCATACACTCATAGGTGCAGCGTTTGGAAACTGATTGATCATGAAGCAATGATAGTTGTCAGTGGATTAGTCCTCTAAGGATTTCATAATTGGAAGAGGTGGGTCAATGAGGCCACGGCCTGGAAGGGTCTATGGTCCTCCTTCCCCACTTGATGGTTCCCTGCTTCCTATTACTAGGCCATGAGCTGTTTCTGCTCTGCTGTGCCCTGCCTGACAGCCAGCTGACCATGGACTGAAGTCTCCACAGGCCGTGAGCCAAATAAACCTTTCCTCCTTAGAGTTGTGGGTGTCTGGTACTTTGCAGCTAACAGCCTCTTCACAACATGACCCACTGAGTGGTACCTTGCTTCTCTCTCAGGCTTTTGAACTCTCTTCAAGGGTCTGCACTGCTGCATTGTGTCAACGACTGCACCAAATCACGTGACTTTCCACAAAAAGGAAAGTGGTATAATTAGGGGACTCAACATCCAAGGGATAGTGGATTAATGGTGTCCCTGCAAAAGATACATCCACCAGAAACCTGTGATATGATCATATTTGGGGAAAGAGTCTTTGCAGGTATAATTAAGGACTGCAGGATGTGGAAATCTTCCTATAGCTGGGGCAGATGCTAAGTCTAATGCCCAGTGTCCTTATAAGAGGCTGAAGGAGAGAGAGAGAGACAGTGAGGAGAAGGCCATATAAAAACAGCAGCAGAGATCAGTGGGCAGCCATGAGCTGAGGATCACTGGGAGCCATAATGACATTAGACTTTTATCTCTGCGTTTAGTAGTTTCAAAGTCCACATTTTAACTTTATCAGCTCTTGACTATAACAAAGTAAAAAGAAAGAAGGGTGGATATATGAATACCATATGCAGCCAAGATTCATAATGTGATCCTTTGTTCCCTAGGATCAGTGGGTGCACTGGACTAAGGACTGGAGAAAACCCGTGATTTCAGATGACAACGGCCATGCTGCCTATAGCTTCTCTGGTCACTGCATCCCTGTGAGAAAGATTTATGATAAATAAAATATCAAAATTTTCAATAAAGGCAGGATTCAACCCTACACTTTCCTTACTACGTCTAACTTGTGTCCCAGAATCCAGGCCCTGTGCCCAATAAAACTTTATTTACAAAAAACAAGCAGACATATTCTGCTTTATTCCCATGCCCAAAGCAAGTATATCACTCAACTGATCTTTGTTCCAGCTTTGCAACCAGCTATACCTGGACACCCCAGCTGTACCTGGACACCTCCTCCTCCCTCCTGCACACAAAACCCTTGTGCCCTTGTGGGCAGGGCTTTTGAAGAGTGGCTAAGGCATGGGGAGGCTACCGCTAAACGTGCTGCTAGGAGGCGAGGCCCAATTGGAAGAGGTTTCTGTTTAAAGGTTCGTGACCCAAAGGTGCACCTCCTTCACAGCACCTCCTTCTGCCCTCTGTTTCCTGGCCACCATGAAGTGAGTAGTCCTTTTGAAACCTCCAAGTGGCCCTAGCATCCAAAGGATGGAGGATCAGGTAGGAAGCAGAAGTCTAGAGTTGATGTGTCCTCTTCCACAACTTTTAGCATCCCCAGGTGTGGGCGTGGAGCGCCACTGAATGTTTCTAAGTGTTGATTTACTACTGCGGACAGGGGTACAGCCCCCTCCCCCCTGGCCACACATCCGGGGCTATTGAGAGACTGGATGGAATAACAGGAGCAAAAGCCCTATAAATTGAAAAGTGCTCAATTCAAGGGAATGATGTTGCTGCGGCTAAATTAGGGAAGCCTAAGCAGAGGAGTAGAGGAGTGAGGAATAGGTGTGGGCAGGTAGCTGATGCCTTAAAGGAACAATGTGGTCTGTGGGAGCACAGTCCGAGGGCACAGGAAACTGTGGACGAGGCCTGAAATGCAAGGTAGATACGATTGCTTGTTTTGATTTTTGTTTGTTTGTTATGGGTTTTTTTGTGATATTGGGGATCCAACTCAGGGTCATATGCTTGCAAGGTCTGACAGTACCACTGAGCCAAATCTCCAGCCCTGAGGCCTGCAATGCAAACTAAGACAACTGCGCACACTGAAATGTCAAAAGCAATCAGTGCTTCTAGTTTGCACCTTAAATAGTTTGTCCTTTTATTTTTTTAAAATAATATAATCCAGTCAATATGAATTTATAGTCATTCAGACAAAGATCGCACAGTATATAGAAGACAAATAAAACTGTGGACCTGGGAGAAGAGAGCTGTGCACAGCACGGGCACAGAGACACAGGAAGTAAGGGATTGGCTGCCCACTGGCTTTGCCTGTGGGCTTCGATGTTGTCATCAGGCTGTACCCTCTGCCCTTGATTGAGGACATGGAGTCGATCCTGGATCTCTGGAGGGATCAGGAGCATACTTAGTCATGTTCACAACTCTTTTTCTTTTCTTTCCTGCAATTAAAAAACTAGCTGCTCCTTTATTTACCTAGAAACCATTGAAAGTTTAGGAACCTGGAATAGGTAAATAAAACCCAGGAAAAGGGAGGACATTGGCAGGGCCTCTTGATTTCTTGTGAGTAGCTGCCCAGGAGATAGCTTCACCTCCCAGCCAGGCTTTCCACCCCCTACACCCCAAGAGCTGCTCAGACTCCCTCAGAGACCTGACCATCCAGCCTAGCCAGGTGCCAGAAATCCACGACTTCTTGGTGACCTTGGGAAAGAGCCTCCCTCCGAGGCCCTCCCTTTTGCAGTCTCCCTCACCCCTGAGCTCTGAGGTGTCAGCACACCCACACTTGCCTGGACAGCCCCTGGCCTTATAGCAGCCACAGCAGGCAGGCATGGCCTCCTCGTCTGCAAGATGGAGAGAGGGACGCTCAGAGGTATGAGGTCTCTGTGTCACCCCACTTTCCTGCTTCCCAGGAGAAAAACATGGCAAGAAAGACCTATGGAGGTAGAGCTTTTCCTCAAGTACTTTGTAAGCAAATAGAAGCATTTGATCTCTTCTCCCTGAGGCTCTTTGTCCCATATATGTGGCATGTCCCTGACTGTACCACTGGACTTGGCTTCATTTTGCTTACAAGTTGGGGAAACGCTCAAGCTTCTGCTCAGAGCTTCCTCCCCTAAGGAAAGTCCCAAGAAAGGCTCACAACCTTGCTCAGACAGACTGGTCCCCATGTCCCGGGGACTCTTTATCATCTTTCCCTACGGATGTCCCCAAGGACATAGCATAGCAATGTGGGTTTGCAGCACAGAATAAGGGGCACTGCTGTGCTGCGCTGTGCCCACCCACCCCACAGCCTTTCTCAAGGTCGATCCACAAGGAGACAAGTGGACATTTGTCCATTGCTGCCCCACCCCATGTGACCTCGGGGAAGCACATCCCTGCCCTCAGTTGGCCCATCTGTAAACATGGGTATAGATGGCACTCGGCGCTCCTGGTGAGGGGCCTGAGGGATGTCACCAGAGGCTAATCCAGTGGATGTGAACTCCCTTTGCAGGCCCTGGAGTGGATTCCACAGGCGTCCAGGACAGTGACACGTGCTTCTCAGCCCATGTGAGAAAGAGCGAGCAAGGGAGCGGCTCTCCCCCCAGCCCAGGCCCTCTATTACTCCTAGATAGCAAGCAGGGGACTGAACATTTTTTCATTATTTTAAAATTTATTTTATTACCACATATTTGCAGTATGTAATGGTTATATTCATCTTGAGAAGCTGGTATATGTACATAACACACCTGCACACTTTTTACATCCCTTTGCCCCTCCCTCCCATCTCTAGATCCCTTTCCTATTTCCAAAACACGGGTCTCCCTGTTTCCTTTTATCTCTCTTTTGTTTTGCTCTTTAATTTATATATACTTTGGGTTTCTTCTGTGAAAGAAACTATGCGACATTTAGGCTTCTGTACCTGACTGTGCCACTTAACGAAGTCTCAAGGTCACTCATTTTCCCACAGATCACTCAAGCTCGTCCTTCTCTATGGCAGAGTGGTACTCCACGGTATGTAAGTGTCTTTTCGCTGCTCTTCCCCATGAGTCAACACGGTTCCTTGGAGCCTCCTCTCCAGGTTCTGAGTCTTTACAGCTGACGGCCACCTGCTGGCTCCCACGTGGGGCACGCGCTCCAGCACCAACTGTTTTGTAATCCTTTCTTGTGTCCCTCCGAGATGTGAACATCATTCAGCGACTGTTCCTCCCACTACTCCTTCTCCCTTTATTTTCCTTCTTCTCTAATTTGCTCTGTTTCTGTCTGTTCTCTTACTCTTTCCGCTCTCCTTTTCTGAAACAATGATAGCGATTGGCTTTCTTCTCATTACTTTCATTCTAGGGGAAGTGAGGCAAAATATTGATCTTGTATACTGTCCAGCTGGGCGTTTTTTACATCAGTTCTGTGAACTTTGCTTTCTCGTGTATGGTACACTGCACTGCACATTTCTACACAGCTATAGAGATGCACTTCTAATTGCCTCATACGTTTCCATGGTAACTAAAAGCCACAGATTGGAAACTGAGGATTTATGAATGATACTGGCCCAGGCTACTTTTAAGACCATTTTGAAAAATGACTTGCTTCCCTATATAGCTGTAAAATCTATGAATCTTTTTCTATTTTTAAAATTATAATAACAGTTTGTTCCCTTTTCACTGTTAAACTAACCAATGCTCAATATAGAACGTTTGAAAAACATAGAAACATAGGACCAAGAAAAGCAATCCTGGTTGTTATCAGTCAGTCACATTTCCCTGTGTGTCACTATCTAAAGTAATGTGTAATGATTCCTCAAGGGTGTGAGCTCTGAGGGGTAGAGACTGTCTCTTAGACATCTAGAACTACACGGTACAGAAAAGAAACTGCAAACATCCGTGGAACAGTAAAGCATGGCTTTATGCACTAGAGTTGGAACTCACGGTGTCTCATGCGTGTGTGCGGGAAGCTTGTGTAGAGCAGTAGCTGTGAACAGCCCGGGAACAGTCTCTCTTTTGCTGTGCAGGAAGACATTCACGACACCAGCATAGGTGTCTTTGCCATTGTTTCTCCAGGCCCTTCTTTGGCACTTCCAGGACATCCCGTGCTCCCCGGTTGAGATTCTCATTTGTTTTCCCAGTTACTTCCTTTTTGTCTACCTTTTGAACTGTAAGCCCCAAGACAGTAGAGACATTTTATCCCAGACACCTAGTTTAACACATAGCATGCATGAGGCACTTGATAGAGATTTGCTGACAGATTGAATGAGTGAAAATAACAATCCTTAGATTGAAGGAGCTTCCAGTCCAGTAGAGAGGATAAGATCATTTCCAATATAAATAAGCACAAGGTGAGCTATTTTAACTGCTCCCTTAGGATGTCCCAAGAGGTGGCCTGTGTAGCTCCTACCATATTCCCTATGTGATGGCTGGGAAAGCTGAAGTTCAGACGTGTTACAAGACCGACTCCTGACAGAGTCGGGACTACAATCTGGCCTCTGGTTCCTGATTCTGCACCCTTTTCATGACATCTCTTTGATAGCTTCTAGTTCAGCCAGGCTTACAAAAAACAAAACAAAGACTCTTTGAGGCTAGAACAGGGCCTAACCCTGATGTCAAGCATCTGCCTGTGATTGTTCCCCTGGTTGCCATGAGTCACAAGAGCAATCTCCGGGTCTCTGAAGAGATCCGTCAGGTTGAAATTTCTGCTTCATGAATTCAGACTCCAGTGGACTGAGAAGTACCTTTCTTCTTCCCACAGACACCTCATATATTTGACAACAGGGCAAGTGGATGGATGAATGACAAACTCCATCAATACAGAAGCAGGAAGATATATTGAGACATTTGTGCCACTCTCCACCACTTACAGACACCATAGCATTTCTCCTTCCCAATTCCTGATTAGATATCCTTTCTATGATGGTCATGACAAAACCCATTTTAAAGGGGTTGTAGTATGATCATCTAAGTGAATCTATCACATGTATCATGCTGCAGGCTGTTTGCATCACTGAAAACTTTAAAAGGTTCGCCATCACTGAATCTGAAGCCAGCTTCCCCACTGGTAATGGCAATGGACGAGTGGTACAATAGAATCAACAAGGCAACAAAGTACATTATATATTTAAGGAAGATTAAGCAGTCAGTTGGGGAGGACTTATAGGGTATGCAGGAAAGACACTGATCATTAAGCCTTACAAACAATATTTTTAGTGTCTATTATGATCCAAGACCTCTATAGAGAAACAGTGATAAGTCAGACACTACTCCCGCCCTGGTGCCACCTGAGGGAATCAGGGCCATCTTCCTAGAGGAGGGGTTGTGGTGGTTAAGCTTCATCATGTTAATTTAATGGACTGGCAGATTGGAATTCTATTTCTTCTGTACCTACTCTGAACAAGGCTAAAACATGGAAAGCCTTGAAAGTCAGGTCACAGGAAACACAAAAATGTTTGAATCTGGAGAATGATATTCTCATACTGCTTTCTAGAAAGTTCTCTTTGACTTAAGTGAGAGGGGTAGAAGAATCAAGGGTGTTTCCCAAGTTCCTGGTTTGAGCATCCCAGTAGATGGTGGAATCATTCACTAATGTTAGGAACACAAGAAGAAAGGCAAATGGAAGGTGACAAAGTTGAGTTCTGTTTTGGATATGTTGAGTTTAGGAAGTAGGTGGTACATCCAAGTGGAGTCCAGTAGATTACAGGATTTATTTGTCAGAATGTCAGAACAGAGTTTGGGATGCTGTCTTCTCTCAGTTCACTCCCCAGATAGAAAAACTGATGCCATAGATCATCAGAGGAGGTCCATCCCATGAAAGAGAAAATGAGTCAAAAACTGGGAAACAAATACTTAGAGATAAATATAATAACTTGTAAAAGAGACTACTGCAAAGTTACAAATAAAGTAATAACTGTGTTACGACTAAAAAATGCTATATAAAGCGAGACCTGAAATATGCCCATTAAATTTTTCTAGCCGAGATTTATAAATGAGAGTAATTTTAGAAAAAAATAGTAATATAAGAACTTGATTACAGTGGTTTACAAGATGAACTGGAAAACATACAATTCAAAAATATAATTTAGAAATAGGCCACTTACAACAGCAAGAGAAATTATAATATTCTCAAACAAATATCTCTGAGAGTATATGCAAGATGTTCATAATATTCTCAAACATTGTTTCAAATCTTAGTTATGACTGTAAAAATAATATCATACAAAAAATTAAAACAAAAAACAAAAAAATATCATAAACATTAAGTCTTTCTTATGGTATTTGATGAGCTAATTGTAAAACTCGTATAAAAGAGCAAAGAGCAAAAGCTAACTAACAAAATCTTAAGAAGAAGAAGATCGAGGATTTTCCCAACTAGATATCAAATTTTCTCATAAGACTATACTAATTATGACTGATATTGAGCAGGGATAAACAGATCAAAGGAACAGTATAATGGGCTCACACACAAAGCCATACATTTGCAAACTTGATATATAACTATGTACATCAGTCCCTTTATCACTGTGATGAAATAACTGAGGCAGGCTAACTTTATATAGAAGAGAAGTTAATTTAGTTCATGGTTCTAGTGGCCACATATGGAGACAGTCTTCTTCCTGGCAGAGTCACAAAGCAATGCAGAGCATCTCAAGGCAAGAGTCCGGGAGCACATGTTAAACTGTGCATGTGACCTTCTCTACCTGCTCATAAAGCTACCAGGATTCCATGATGGGGATTCATCCTAGTGACCCTATCAATTCTAATCACTTCCCAAATGTCCACACCTGTAAACACCATGGCCACGCTCGAGAGGCTGAGGCAGGACAGTCACAAGTTCAAGAATAGCCAGGGCTACAGTGAGATCCTGTCTAAAAAAACCCCAAAAAAGCAAAGAGCAAAACACCATGGTCAAATCATGTTTCTACTCTCACTACACCCTTAACATATAACTCTGTGTACTACACTCTTGTAATAGTCTGCAAAGGAAGTTTATTCAAACCATAGCAATAATGAAGACATATACACATCAGTGAGAAAGGAAACAACTAATCAATAAATGATACTGGAAAAAAAGTGTTTATCTATTTGAAAATACATAAATATGTATATATCCCTACCTCAATCATATGCAAATATAAATCCTATTTGGAATAGAATGCTAACTATAAAAAAAATCTTCTTAGCTTTTATAAGAAAATATAGATGAACATCCTTTAGGACTCAGATAGGGAAGGGATTCTTAGTCATGTCACAGAAAACACAAATCCAAAAGGCAAGAATTGGCAAGTTTTATCATATTAAACTGTACACTATCAACTCACTATAACATGACAAAGCAGAGTCAAAACACAAACCACCAACCCAAAGAAGATACACGTAAATAATATAGCTTATAAACTGTTAACATCAAGAATTAATAAATAATTCACAATGTCATCCTCGTAAGTGAAATAAATAGGTCACAGATGTGTAAATATCATATTTTTTCTCTGTTATGAAAAAATGAAGATGTAAATGAGTTCTAGAATATATGTTATAAATTGTGAAATAGAAAATACTCAAAGGGAATGGGGGAAGGAGTAAATAATGAGATTCAACAAAAAAGAAAGGAAACAAAGTTTATGTATATAGGGGGTGGAGGTGGTAGGGTGGGTAGGGCTATGGGAAAAAATGAGAATTAAGTTGTGTCATATACTGGTACAAATTCTCATTGTTGAGTGCAATCATGATGTGTATATGTAATGTACCAACAAAGAGCTCATTAAAAAAAAATAGAAAAGGAATATTAACAGGCAAATAAGAACAATAAAAATCTAATAGTCAGTCACTAAACTTATGAAAACATATTCAATCTCAGTGATCATCAAAGAAATGCAAAGTAGGGCCAGGGATTTAGCTCAGTGGTTCCGACACCTGTCTTGCAAGTGGAAGGACCCAGGTTAGATCCCTGGTAACCACATACAATACTGGGAGTGGAGACTCACGCCCAGTAGCAACCAGCACCACATACCACAGTGCCGGGCGTGGTGACTCACACCCAGTAGCAATCAGAACCACATACCACAGTGCGGGGCGTGGTGGCTCACGCCTGTAGTCCCAGCACTCAGGAAGCAGAGCGAGAGAATTGCTGTGACTTCAAGGCTGAGCTCAGAGCCAGCCTGAACTACAAAAGTGAGACTCTGTCATAAAAAATAAATAAATAAATAAAAATAGTACAACTTAGGAGAGCTGTATGGTAATATCTGGCAATGCTAGAAACGAGTACTCTGCAATTCCAGATCCAAGAGTGCATTATTCTAGGAAAAATACACTTTCTATGAAAGGAGACTTATATATAAATACTCACTGCAATATGTTTTTAACTAAAAAAACTGAAAAGAAGAAATAGAATAAATATATAAATTCAAGGACATTCACAAAACTGAAAAGTGGTCTATAATCCATCTGTGTCAACATTTTTTAAAAAAATCACAAGACCAAAATAACAAAGCTGGAGTGTGTTAATGTAAAATTTTTTAAAATTCAAAAATATAAATTCCTAAAGAATGTTTCAATTTGAAATAAAATTAGGAAAACACAGATAGGGATGATAGAAACTAAATTTAAAATAGCAGTTACCTCTGAGAAGCAGTTACCTCCAGAAGACTTGGATGAAGAGGTAGTTCTCAAGTGCTTCAACTGTATCTTCAGTGAAAGACCTGAAGCAGGCTGGCTGTGGTGACTCACGCCTGTAATCCCAGCACTCAGAAGGCAGAGGCAGGAGGATTGCTGTGAGTTCAAGGCTAGCCTGGGCTGTGCAGTGAGTCCCAGGCCAGTCTGAAGTACAAAGTGAGATTCTGTCTCAAAAAACTGAAAAAAGAAGAAGAAAAAAAAACCTAAAGCAAATATGCAAAAATTTAGGATTCGGTAAAGCTAAGTGGTGGGCATGTGGATATGTTCCATGTAGTTTTCCATACTTTCTTGTATACTCAAAATAGTTTACAATTTATTAAAATGGTTATGGAGATTGAGCAGTAGAAGATAATTTAGAAATATAGTTGGGAATGAAAGGCTAGAAGTATCTACATTTCCTTCTGGGGAGCCATAGAAGGTTTGTGAGCAAGAGTGCTGGGATCAGAGTTCTGTTTTGGAAACAGAGCTAAAAAGAATAGTTAGGAAGTGACTGCAGTGGTTTAGGTGAGACATGAGAGAGGCCTAAGTGTCATCAGGCATTGAGATTGGAAAAATCGAGATGATGAATTTGAGAGACACTACAGAAACAGAAGAAATTGGATCTGGATTTCGTATTAGACCTGAGAGCATGCCAAAACTTTTTATATCTTCAAATTTTTAGCAGAGAGTGAAAGAGAAAACACCACGATAAATTACGGAGCCAAGCCCATCTCTGGTAGTTGCAATAATAAAAAGGAATATTTATTGAACAGATCAGTTTTAGTCTTGCAATTTATTATACAGAAGCAGGAAAAAGAAAAACAGGCTTTTTGTGCTGCGTAGGTAAGAGTCCACAAGCAGCCCATCCAAGAACACAGAGCTGCCGGGCCGGGGAGTTAGCTCAGTGGTTCCGGCGCCTGTCTTGCAAGCGCAAGGGCCCGGGTTCGATTCCCCGGTAACCACATAACAATACTGGGTGTGGGCCCACACCCAGCAGCAACCAGTACCACATACCACAGTGCCGGGCGTGGTGGCTCACGCCTGTAATCCCAGCACTCGGGAGGCAGAGGCAGGAGGATTGTGG
>PVIR01007691.1:29695-48786 GCA_004026965.1 Petromus typicus | reverse complement strand
AAAAAAAAACACAGAGCTGCCCACCTTTAGGGGAGACTCCGGGCCAAGTGCACCCAGAGTCACCCCTACGTGGTGATGTATACCTGAAAGAAAGCTACTGAACATACAAAATGCCCTTGTCGTGTTGGCTGTATTTAGACTTTTAGAAACAGAAGTCATTTTGGAATACTGTGTACTAATCCAGGATGTCCCAACTAGACTTCATCTAGAAAGAGTGCGACTGCTTTCTAGGGCTAATGCTGCATGTCATGATTTGTAAGAGGTCTTCCATAGTTTGCCACGAGTAGGGCTTTGTAAAGCATTCTTTAGCCAAGCATTAGATTAACTGACTGGAAATGTCTTGTCTTGATTTTCACCTGGCCATGCAACTTTTCAACTATTGTGTCCTAGTTCTGACAGGATTGTCAACTGTAGACATAAGATGTGGGCTCTTAGAGGCAGGGTAGTTAACAGCCATACTGGGGCTAGAAACTAGGTATACAAACTCCTGACTTGATGGTCATTTCAACGAACACCTCATCTCCCCCTCATGTCCTGCATCACAGTTCTTAAGTGTGAGTAACAAACTGTTCAAATTCAAGGTGTGACTTGCTTAAAAACATGTCACCTAATTGGGCATTTAAAAATTTATAAATAAAATGAAAATATTCTTCCTTGGCAAATAGGTCCAACTCCCTTAGAAGAGCCCTTAGAACAACTGCAAAACAAATAGGGCCAGGTGTCCCTTAGCTGCAATTACTTGGAGGCCCAATGAAGAGAAATGATAATACTGGAACTGCACAATGGGAAGATGAGGAGCAAGGAACAAATCCAAGATGTGTATAGCAGGTGAGGTTCATTGGTACATTTTAGGAACACATTATGATCACGTTCCTCATTGGCAATTTGTACCTGTACATAATATATTTTGAAAATAAAGGGAGAAGGAGTAGTGGGAGGAACAGTCGCTGAATGATGTTCACATCTCGGGGGGACACAAGAAAGGATTACAAAACAGTCGGTGCTGGAGCGCGTGCCCCACGTGGGAGCCAGCAGGTGGCCGTCAGCTGGAAAGATTCAGAACCTGGAGAGGAGGCTCCAAGGAACCGTGTTGACTCATGGGGAAGAGCAGCGAAAAGACACTTACATACCGTGGAGTACCACTCTGCCATAGAGAAGGACGAGCTTGAGTGATCTGTGGGAAAATGAGTGACCTTGAGACTTCGTTAAGTGGCACAGTCAGGTACAGAAGCCTAAATGTCGCATAGTTTCTTTCACAGAAGAAACCCAAAGTATATATAAATTAAAGAGCAAAACAAAAGAGAGATAAAAGAAACAGGAAGATACATATTTTGGAAATAGGAAAGGGATCTAGAGATGAGAGGGAGGGGCAAAGGGATGTAAAAAGTGTGCAGATGTGTTATGTACATATACCAGCTTCTCAAGATGAATATAACCAGGGGTGGTTGAATGTAGGGAGAGAGAGAGAAAGTTGAGCTTTAGATTTTTTCTTAGAATTCTTACTCGGCATTACCTAAGTGAGAAGCACACCCATGCTCCCCGGCCCTGTGTTCAGGAATGAACCACTGCCTCCTTAGTGCCTTCTAAGCCATTCTGCCACCAAAAATCTCCTGTCATACCAGAGTAAACTTTACAGAACCTCCTTGATTACAAAAATGCTTCTTCCTACATGACTAGAAGCTTCTCAAGGGCAGGGATCTTATTCATTCTCACCTAATTTTTAGGTTTCAAGTGCTTGGCTCAGTGTGAAGTACCTAATAGATCCTTACTAAACATTTATTGAATGAATAAATAAATAATGGTGGCCTTTGCAAGGACAATGTGAGAGTGGAAGAGGTGAAATCCAGATTAAATGAATAAAGACATAGAAGAGGTAAAGAACTAAAGTGCATTCTTGCTGTCTTGACCCTGCCATTTTACTTCCTATGGTTTCTATTTTTTAAAAATCTCAAAAGATCAGTTATTTTCAATAAAAGTACAGGCAGAATTGCTTCCCTTTCATCTTAGTAAACTTTGTGTCATTATGACAAAATACCTGTAACAGTTAACAATATAACTTAGCATTCTTCACGTCTGAAAAACCAGCTTCATACGGACTAAGCCAAGGTCTGCCACCAGCTGTAGCCTGCTTGGACCAAAACTGCAGTGGCCTCTGAGAGACCTGGAAGCGTAATGATGGGAAAATGAATTCTTAGGAAACAACTTCTTATGCAATCCTGAGGGAGAAAGATACTCTAGCACTGTTCCCTCAGAGAAAAATCTTTCAAAGTAGTATTTACTTTGTATTCTATAGCCAGAATGAGGGAAGCATATTTTCCTATTGTCCCAGTGCAAGGTACTCAGCTTCTTTGTAAGAGTGCTAATCTCTTTAATGATCACATTTCCTTTGGTCCCAACTTTAAGTGAACTCCTTTTCTGGCCAAACTACAAGTTTCTCAAATCTTTCTACTCTGCTTTTTGCTTTTCATTCTTACTGTAAATATGGCTGAAAGTATATATCAGAACCTGTGCCACAACCTGAACACTAGAATGCTTTGAAATTTCCCCTGCCAGCTTAATTAATCTGTCACTCTTAGTCTCCTACAAAGTCTCAGAATATGGACAAAATTAAGATAAATTTTCTCTCAGAAAATTTGGCTTCTATCCAGCTGCCAAATGAAACTTGTTCCCAAATGAAACTTCATGAAAGTCTCCTTGATTACAAAAATACTTCGTTCCTATCAATGTTCTGGTCTCCTCAGCTCTGAGCAGAAATCGCCCATCAAGCTCTGTTTACAGCATTCTAAGGCTTCTGAAGCCCATACCACCAAACTCTCCCAAGCACCTCCCACAAAACAGTTCCAAAGGCTTCAGAGTCACACTGACAAGTTGAGTTCCAGCAATGACACCACTTCAGGTACCATTTTTCTATATTAGCTTTTCATTGTTACTGAAAAGATGAATTTAAAAGAGCAAAGGTTTGTTTTGGCTGACAAGTTCAGAAGTTTCAATACTTGGTCAGCTGGCTGTACCAAGATCTATTCACTAGGGCCCAAGCTCATGCCCCAAGGTCACACCCTTTGATTAGGCCCCACCTCCTAAATTTGCATCAATTCCCAATAATGTCTTCAAATTAGAAATCCACTGATACATATACTGGTGAAGTTAAAGTCCTCATGACCCAACCACCTCCCAAAAGCCCACCAGCTGTCAACCAAGCTCCCAGTACCTGACCTTTGGAGATATTTTAGGTTCAAACCCTAATGCCTTAATCTGCATGCTCCTCCTTTTGTCCATCACATTGCTAATCCTTTTGGCCCTTTGGTTTCTGGTACACATGCTCATTCTGCAATCCAGCATTTGAGGCCACTTTCTTTAACAGCCCAACTCTTTCATCTTTCATTATTTTAATTTCTTCCAATAAGCTCTTTCTTGCACCTAGGATTTACACATTCTTTCTGTTGTATAAAAGGCATCAATCAGCTACAAAAGTCTCTGCAAAAGCAGGGTCTGTGGCATCTTCCTGGTGGTCTTCCTTTTAGGGAAGTAGTTTTTCTTCTTTTGGACAATTTGAGATTAGAACTCAGTGACTGAGTCCGTAAGACATTTCCAAGTGTGTTTTTACCTTTTCCTGTGCTAATTCCATGGAATGACCTTCAAGTGTATAATCAACAGCTCTTTTTTCACCATTTCATGTCATGATCTTTCATTCTTTGCTTTTGTAATCCTCATCCTTCTTTTCCACACAGTCAGATCTTTACTGAGAGTAGATATCAGTACTTAGCTGACCAACCTCTATTCAGTGACAGAAACTGGAATACCTTTCACTCTCAGACTTGATCCTAAAGCATCCTGACATGGGGATGAGGGGTCAAACTATGTTTCCCTGTCCCCAGAAAGTGGACTCGTAATAGTCCCCTAGGCAGTAAGTTCCCCAGAAATCCATAAGTTTTGAGTGAAGAATTCCGTGGACTCTACTCTCAGTGGCACAACTACTATCTGAGGTCCTGTTTCCACAGTAGCAGTCATCATCTCATGTGACAGATTCCTCATCCTCTGTGCTACACATCTTTTTAAAACCACCCTTTTAGAGTGTTTGAAATGCTAAGCCAGTGAGGATTACCATCAAAGTATGTGAAAGTTGTGAAATATAGAAAACATATCAACATTTCCTCTAGTCTGAATTTCAGTTTTGAAAAGATATGCAGTATAGGAAAATTTGTCTAATGAGATCATTTTTGATACTTAATCAATTTGGACAAAGAATATAAAATGATTAAAAGTAGAGGATTATTATTCTACTACACCCATTTGCTTAATCAAATTCACTTACACTGGCCTGTGAGTCTTCAGGGCCACAGGTTGCCATAACCACCATCCCCAAGTTCCCAGAAAGCGTCTGCATTTGACAGGAGCCTGAGATTGCCCAGGGTTGGGTGTGGGTGTGGTGTTTGAGCCATGCTGATTGAACTCCTGCCAAAGTTTGTATATATATTCCCAGAAAAGGCTATTCCAGACCCAGGGCTGGCTTTGCTCACTTACAGATCCGCGTTTATCATGGCAAGCAGGGTGTGTGTGTGTGTCTGTGAGGCTACAGAGGGGGAGAGATGCTAGTGGTCGTGGAGAGGATCTTTTCATATTGCTTTAACTGATTAATGGCTACAACTTAAGAATTGCTTTGTTTTTTAGCACTCTTTTTGTTTTAAAAAGAAAATAAATGTAACTTGTTTTCTATTCTCTTTGACTGAATGATTGTCATGCTTAGTTTCTTGATTTAAATATACACGATTTGATGAAAAAGACTTGGGCTATAAGCCGGGAAACTCAGGTCTTCTGACTCATTCATTGACTTTCTGGGTGACCTTGAGCAAGTTACTTCACTTCTGTAGAGCTCAGTTTGCATGAATGTAAAATTAAGACAGACGCTAAATGGTCCCTAAAAATCCCTAAACTCTGGAAGTTAGTGAAATACATCATCTACCTCAAAGGTGGAATCTGTTAAGTTTAAAATGATCTATTTCTTAAGATATAGGGCAGTAATTAATTTGGAAAGCTGAGACATCTTCAAATATTGTACTGATGAAACTGAATTTTATAAAAGGAGTTTCTGTCTCCCTCTAAATGTTCCGTTTCACTCCATTATTTTTCTTGGTTTCCACTATGCCTGACATTATGTGAGAGAGTGAGACCTAGAGCCTCCTCTCCTGAAGGATTTGGTGCCTCCGCCCCTAAGCCATGCAGGGTCTTCTTCACTGCCTGGACTGCTGCTCTCCACCACAGTGGCCCTGAGAATATGCATGCAGGATGTGCACTAGGCTTCTTGTTGTCTGCATGAAAAGCCCTAAAAATGGATAGATCAAAGGATTTGGATTCACAGGAAGTGCCGGCAACTTCTGTAGGAGTTATGCAACTGACAGTACCATTCCAGTCTCATTTGAACCTTAAGCACAGAAATGATAATATGTCCCTAGAGATTTCATATCATAAAAGGAGATGGTACACATAAAACACTGTATAATCTCTAAAGTCCAGCATTCCAGTGGTGATTATCATGAGAGAACTTCTGCCTTCAAAAGGACTTTCGCAATCACCCAGTGAGGCCTCAAGTAACAGAGAAGGAAACTGAGGCCCAGGAAGGGCAAAGCACATGTGTAGAGTAAGTGTGATAAGAAAATGCCTTTATTTTCTCCCTTCGTCACAAGGTTAAGAAAGTCTGGGGTAAATGCCGCCTTGGCTTTGCTTCCTCAGCACAGGCTCTGGTGGAGCAGAGGGATGAGGCAAACGTTGACAGCTTTGGATATTTAGGTGAAATTATCCCTGGAAACTCTCCTCACAGGACAGAGAAGGAGGAAAAGTCAGAATTATACATAAACACAACTTTGGCAAGGAGTCCTGCTTCATAAATACAAATATCAACGGGCCCTGGAATGCTGAAGGGTCCCCTCCTTCACTTGGCTCAGGTTATCCGGTGATATATTATGCCTTCAAACCTAGAGGACAGACCTAGCATTCCAAACGTCTGCCTCGCACATTCAGCTTTCAACAAATGCTTGTGGCAGGTGCTGCACCAGGTGCTAGTGAGGGAGCAGAGGCTCAAACAAGAGGGCAAATGATAAAAGCTGTGTCTGAGCAAAAATCCTACGGTGGCCAGGAAGCAGATACAGTTAGGGAGGAGGTGGGAAGGGAAATAACCCTTAACGTTGTGCCCACAGTGATCCACCTCTTCTTCGAGCCAGGACCTCCTCCCAACCACAAGTGAGCTACAAGCCCCGTAATCTAGTCACTTCTTAATGGTCCTGCTGTGAATGCCTGAGGCTTGAGGAAATGATCCACTATGGCACCATTAGTCAAGAAAATATTTCAGGGGTGAGACTTAACCTGAGTCTTAAATGGACACTCACTCAGTAGACAAAACAGGGACTAATGCCATTTATTCTGGTGTATGTGGTGCTTTGTATTATCTCCAATTCTGAAATGTGGAAATTGGGGTTCAGGAAAACTAAGTAACTAAAATCACACAACTCAGATGGAAGTTGAAAACAGGATTTGAAACCAGATCTGAGTTCAAAGCCTATAATCGTGGCTGTACTGGAGATTTGGTCAGAGACCTGTGAGGTCAGGACATTTTGTTGCAGAAATGAGGAGTCTCTGTAGAAAGAAGCAAGGCCACACTTGATTCTGTAGTCAGTGGGGAAGAAACACACTTGTAAAGAAGTGGGAGTCTTTCTGTTCTACTTCATTTTGTTTTATTCAGCAGCATCTCTCTGGGTGCAGGGTAGAGAATGAATTCTAAGAGGAAGTGGAAAGATCAAGCAAGAGATCAGACTACCTTGGATTAAAGTCTAGAGAAGAAGAGAAATTGATCGATTAGAGGAGGTACTTAGAATCAATAGGAGTTCATGATAGATTGTTTGTAGGCTTGGGAGACAGAAGAGGCTAAGAAGACTAGAAAGCTTTTGGTTTAGAGGACTAGCAGAAGAAGACGACATTAATGAGGAATGCAGGAAAGATATGCAGGGAAAATATGCTGTGTCTGAAGGACATGTAGATAAAGATGATAGTAGGTACTTGGGTAAACAGGATCATACAGGCAGCTAGTAACTGAAGCCACAAAACAACTAAGCCTGGCCCAGGAGAACACAGGGTCTAGAGAAAGAAGCCTGCGAAATGTTGACATTTAAGAGCTGAGAAAAGGAAAAGAAACAGATATAGTAGACTCTCTCCTCTCACCCTCCCCATTCCATGGCCGGAACCCAAGACAAGTTCTGAGATCAAAGTAGAAAACCACTGAGAGTCACAGCAAACCATGGAAGTAACAGTGCAGAGTGGGCTCTGGGCTGGAGTGAGGTCTCTCATATCTCCTTCCAGGTATACTCAAGTGATAGCCACATTATTACCGAAGTATAGTCCACATTCAGCCACTGGGCCTTCCACTGGTGATCCAGTAGTGTTTGCTTAAATATTTGATTTTAGAAATTTGTTCTTTCTGTTGACCCAAATGGTCTTGCTGGCTCTCCTCAATATTATCTCTGTAAAATTCTGAGACTCTCTCTCAGCAAACTGAAAACAAAAGTGATTTCATCTAATGGATCTGAGGATTCATCTGCCTTCATCATTTTTCTACATTTTAAAAGTCACTATACATTCCTCTTTAGAGAATTACTGGTGAAATTTGGAAGGATATGGACCGTTTACTGTGCAGCACTCTGTCTCTATTCTAAGAACAAAAATCCTTTCTCCAGTGAAGAATTTAACGCAATAAACAGCTCCCAAGAATCAGCACTGAAACTGTGCTTGCATACTGCCAAACTTGGCTGTAAGGTTTGTCTGTCACGTTTTCGGCCCAGAGGGTCTGTTGTTGTACAAGACAAATCAGTGTTGAGCCACATTTAGTCACCATTGATCAACTGTTCTGTAAATGATGGGAATTTGTTCTCTTGAGAGTTTTAAATAAATTTCCCTAAAAGGGACCCTGCTGCCTGTCGGCATTAGCTTTTGCAGAACAATCTGTCTCTCTCTTACTCTATGACATGGTGTTGATGTATGACAGTAACCAGACACTTGCTCATTTTGAAATCGGAAACCCTAGAAGCTCACTTTTAGTTTCGGCACCTTTGTAATAGACAATTTACTTCAACAGAAACTTTCTTGGCCATGTCAAACTTTTCTTCGCCCGGGTACCAAGATGTTTTCCCCTCTGACCTCACTGGGGGAGGATGCAGGGAGATCGATGCACTGCAACGTGGGGGTCTGTGCTGGTCACAGATTGCACTTTTTCAGAGGTTGAGGGGTGCTGGGTCAGCCTCTAGGCCTACTAGCCTGCTGTTGAGCCAATGAGATCAAACTATTGCAAGGCTGTCATCTCCACTGGGACCATGTGTGTGAGCTGCAAGTTCTCACCTTCTGGTCACTGTGTGTGTGTGTGGGGGGGGTGTTAGCTCAAGAGAAAAGAAGAGGATGCTTAATAAATCAGTGGAAATGACCCCCTGCCTTACAAATGGCACTCTAGCTGGTACTGCAGTGAAGTGTGTGAATGGCCTGCTGCACTCTCAGAGAGAACAAGCTTGGCCAAACACAGAGGGTGGTAAGCCGGGCACCAGATGGAAGACCAAGCTGAACTGCCTGTTTGTTAGCTGTGACATCGAGTGACTTTTCTTAGTTCAATGGCTTCCTTCCTGATAGTGAGCTGTCCTCTGACTGCTGCCTCCTTTTTGCTTAAGGGGTAGAGAGCAAACTTATATAGAGGTACTAAAAGGAAAAGCTTTGCAGAGCCTGAGAAGACTGAAGACCAAGGAAGGAGGAATAGTGAAGACCTACTCAGTTGTAACTCCCTGAAAGGCAAGTGCAGGGGGAGTTCGTCTCTGACATCTTATTTCAGTGCCAAGCACAGTGCCAGGCACACTGAGCTCTTTGGGAAATGATGGCTGAGTTGAAGACAGTTGTCCAGTTTCCAGTGGGTAATAGTCCTTTCCCTCCTGCTTTTCACTTCAACAGCCCAGAAGGCCCACTGGTCACCCTGGGCCTGGTATTTTGTTCCACTGTGGCTGGTGTCACCCAGCCATCCCTGATCAGTGTTTCCAGGGACAAATGTCCTCAGAGATGAAAACATGGGATGAGCAAACAAGGTTTTGGTGGGTAGCCTATTTATTAGTAAATGGGGAATGATTTAGATTCTTCCAACATTCTAATTAGGAAAACAATGTTCAAATTTTTATTGTCTGCCTCATTAAGCTGTGAATAATTAAAAGCAGGACACTCATTACCTCAGTATGCAATAAGAGCAGAAATATAAATGAGTTTTGGCTACTGGATGTATGAGCACAAACAATGGCAGAAATGTGGAGAGGGCTCCTGAGTCTCAGACAATCTCTGAGCATTTCACCTGTAGTAGCTTATTTGGTCTTTGTCACAACCTCACAAGAGTGACATAGTGGTGTCCAAGTTTTAGAGATGCAGTGCGGCAGCACACAGAAGCTAAGCAGCTCGTGCAGGTCATATCTACTAGGTGGCTGAGCTGGGATTCAGATCCAGGCAGCCTGTTTCTTGGGTTGACATTACTGTTCCTCAGTTTCCCACCTCTGTCTTTGCTCACAGTAGTCCTGTGCCTCTAGGGGGAGGGGGGGTTTGCATCTGTCAAAAGCCTTTCGCCTCCTGTGGACTAAGTGCTACCTCCTTCAAAGTGCCTTCCAGCTACTCCTCATCCAGCAGCCTCCCCTTTTGTTCTGTGCTCTCAGAGCTCTGCAGATCACTGTCATGACACTCTTCATGCTTTGTCATGGATTCCTGGTATTCACAAACCTTCTATACAGCTTGCCAAACACCTCTTTCCATAGGCCATAGTGGTTTTAGGGTACAGGCTATATACTCCTCACCTTCATACCCACTTCAAGTAGAGTTCTTCCACACAGTGAGATCTCCTCCCTCAAGAAAATGACAGTCACCACTATAAGTGCATTACCCCCATCCAAGGACAAACTCGGACCCCATTTGCACAGGCTCAGGTCCCTGTCTTGGAAGCCTCATGAGTGTCTTTTCATGCCATAGAAGGATAATCAGCTGGTAGCTTAGGAGCCCTAAAGGAAGAACTCAGGTCAGCCTCCCACCTGATGGAGGACTCTTCCTAACCCTCACACCAGCCCTACCCTAACTCTCAGAGTCCTTCCCTGGGGGTTTTGCCATTTCTGAGCACTGCCCAAGCCTGCAGGTCCTTCTTCCCCCATGACTCAGTGTGTGCCTGCATCTGCAGCCCCGTACATAGGAAGGCACCCGTGGGGTGGAGCTGGGGTCAGTGCCTCATTTCTGAGAGCCCTCACTCTACCTTCGTTCTGCGTCATCCCCCAGACATGCACTCATAGGTCACATGGCACTAGATCTGCCTTCTTCACTGAATTCTCTTGGCAGTTTTATTCTGCTCAGCTCTCTACTTGAGTACATGACACAATGACTCAGATAACTGAACTTCATCATTGTGCCCACTAAATTGGATTACCCTTGCAGCGATCTGATGGATTAGTTAGCAAGCAGCACCAAGGAAACGGAAAAGATTGATTCTGGTTCCCACATATAGATACTGTCAAGCAGAGAGCCTGGCTTGTCAAATGCCTGTGCAGCAGAATAACACTTAGCTTTCAGGTATTAGGATAGGAGTGACTGTAGCCACCAACTTCTTGGGCTCATGGGTACCCTGGTGCAAATGCTTAATATCTCTCTCTCTCTCTCTCTCTCTCTCTCTCTCTCTCTCTCTCTCCTTCCTCTGGAAAAGCCACAGAGAAACTTTGACTAAGAGTTATAGGAAGAGAGTATCCAGGTGATTTATAAATGTACTCGACTTAGGAGTTGTCTTAACAGGCTTCCAATTCCATAGATTGCATTTTATTTGCTCTTCTGTATCATTTCTGAGGCTGTGAATGAAATCAGAAATTAATTGAGCTACTATTAAGTTTGACTCTCACCTCTGCTTCACCTTGGGGTAGTCCCTTAGCTACATCAGGCCCTTGTTTCTGCCTTGTCTACCTCACAGGCCCTGCCTGAAGATGCTGGGGTACAAATTCTGTGAAGGTTCTGACTGTGGTACTTGTGCCATTTAGCAAGGTTATTTACCTTTCACCTGGCTGCCACTGGTAGTCCCCATGGTCCTAGAGGGTGGAGATGAGGGGAAGAAGCTTCAAAAAGGTGTATGCTTCTGTGAGTTCCGGTTTCACATGTGTGAGTCAAAATCAAATAATTGATCTGCTCTGCTGACACTGTCATGTGAAGATGCGTGGCTCCAGGCCAAGAAACGTGCTGAAGTCTCCACAGTCTCATCTCCTTGTTTGCTCTCCTTCTCTGCGTCCAGTCGTTCTTCTCAGTTCCGAGGCACATGAGCCCGTTAGCAGTCTTGGACACAGTCCCCGCTTCTCACAAGCCTCGCTCTAGTGTCTACCATTTGAAACACATTTGATGCAATGCATTTGAAGAGGCTTCCTGGCAACTGCAGACCTCTCCACCTTCACATTACGTGCCATCCAACAACTGAAATATAAATCCTGATACTTCAGCCTCCATGCTTCTCCGGAAATAATTTCCTTAATGGCCTTTGTGACTAACAGAAGCCTTTCAACAGCGATTGAATTAAAACACTGGCAACAAATATATGTGAGTCACTTAAGAAAGCTCAAAATTAAATGTTCATTTTGCACACAAGAACATTTTCATTAATAGTTCTGCTGTTGATAAAGCTAATCTTGTCATAAAGAATCGTGTTAAGGGAAATATATTTGTAAAAGTATATTATATTATGTTGTATCTATCTCATTGTTTAACACTAGAAAAAAATAATCACTCGTAATAAGAAGGAAACAATTTACTCTCAAGAATACACTGCAGGATATAGCAAGATTTTTTTAAAGATTATGGATTCAGTATATTCATTAATGTTACAAGCAACAAATTCTAAAATAACACTGGAAAAAATGTGCTGAATCTCCGCCTTGTTCTCTGAATGACTGGTGAGAATCTGGGAGGACTTCCTCCCCCTTGATCCAGCTGCTCAGTGAGCTCTTCAGACCACTTTCTGGTTCACCTAGGAATCTCCCAGGGCTTCTAGCATCTTCAACAACAATGTCTTCCCATGCGGAGTTGAAAACCAAACTTTGCCAAGAGTGTGTTTAGAGTTGTTATATACTGAGTGTCAAATTATTTCCTTAAATTAGAATGTTTGCTCATCTGCAGTACCCGAATGTTTAAGTACACTTTAAAATAAAAACTCCTGGATCAGGCAAGGTAGAGAGAAAACAACAATGGACAGGACAGGACAGACCTGGAGCAGCACAAAGCCCTCTGTCCAGCCCAGTGTCACAACTTCACACATAGGAAGCAGGTTCACAGAGAAGAAGGGGTTTGCCCAAATGTCCCTGGCTAATCAGAGGCAGAGCCCCTGCTGAATCCAGTGTCAGATGTCCTCCTTGTCATCATGTGGCTGCCCTGTGACACTGCATATTGAAATGTTACCTCTCTTCTGGGCCTTGTGCTTGATGCAAGATCAGAATAGTTTGCAAAAACCAAAAATTGTTTTTGAACCACTCTAGAGATTCATCCTCAATTGTGCTGCCACTTCAATAAGGAAAGAAGGTTCCTTGACTACATAACATGTCTCAGCATCACTCTGGGAATACCGAGAAGGGGACAGTCCAAAAGGAGTAGAGTACTGGAATGAATACACGGCCCTTTTATGCTCTGGTCTCCTTCTCTTCCCCTTTTCTCATCAATCCTTGGAGCTGGGAAGGAGTTTGAGAAGATGATCACAGGTTTTTCTGAAGGTGACATCTAGTATGTCCAAATAGCCTCAGGTGACATCTCGTATGTCTCAACAGGCAGAATGCAGAGAGGTCAAATTTCTGACACTATTTTAATGTCAAGTTCTCAATGGTGGAGGCCAAAGCACTGGATTTAGAAGTTTGAAACAGCAAAAGCGGGGTATTTCTTCCTAAAAGGCTGGCCAGTAAACAGAGCGCAAATGCAGTGATCATTAGAAGTGCCAGGCTGAGCAGGGACCGAAGATACTGACTATAGATACAGGTTTAAGAGCCTCCAAAAAAACATGTCTGCTAAGATTAAGAAGGCACGCTCCTTATCATAAGTGTTGGACTGTGCTGTACACAGTTTTTAAGAGCTACTCTGGAGAAGCACTAAAGCTGAGAGATAAGGGTTCTTTTTGTTTGTTCATTTATTTTTTAAACTTCTTAAACATTTGGCTTAACATGTATGAATCATGCACATTAGTTCAGCTCTGCTACTCAGATGTTCTGTGACCTTCAGCAAGTTGATTTCTTCTACACAGTGATGTGGTGTTGATCTGTTAGTGTCTGAGGCCCTTTTTTACATGAACATTCCAGGAGAAAGAGCTTCCAAGACACACAACCAAAACTGCACAAGAAGAGATACTGCTGTCTGAGTAACTGATGAATAAACTTGGTAGAAGAAAAAGAATAATGCACAGAGGCTGAGACACCAAACCACGGTGCCTGGCAACTTGTGTGGGAACTATTTGTTAGTTTGGGGGTCTCTGGAAAATAGACTCGGGTAGGGTTTAAAGTGTGACTCCCAGAAGGACAAAGGAGAAGAAGACAAGATGGGGAGGGGAAGTGAAGTTGTCAAAGGGTGGGTGCTCAGCTGATAACCTAGGAAAGAAACGACAGGAAGCAGAAGTCAGTGCTGAGAAACACAGCCTAGGATGTTGAAAAGACACACCCTCAGCCAACCTTATAGGGAGCTCCTTCTGCAAAGTGGTTAGAACTGGCTGGGCCCTAGTGCCCTCACTGCACACACTGACTGGCCAGTGGCAGCCCTAGAAGAACATGGGCTTTCTGGGCTCATTCTCTCCAAGTAGCTCCATGCAGCTGAAAAGCATATTCTTTCTAGAAAGGAGCCCCAAGAGTCACAAGGATAATGGAACTAGCCAATGGACAGAAAAAAAATAAGTGAATAAGATTCTAGATTTCAATTAGCACACATGTTCCTATGTAACTCAACCTCACCAAGGTCTTCTCTACTGGTACTGTTGGACCTAAGCCATTACAATTAGCCAGATTTAATTCAATAAAAGTGAGATTAAGAGAATGTAGCTTGAAAGATATCACAGGCACTTTCACCAGACAAATTCTGTCATTAGCAAGAAATATTAAATCCTAGAATTCTACTGCTTGGGACTTTGAATAGCCATCAAGTTCAAGTCACCACAACTCCAAGCCCTTGATAGTGTCCCATGCAATAGCTCATCTCACCACTACTTGGTCATCCCCAGAGAAATAGGAACTCAATGCTTCTCAGAGTCCTTCTTAGTCCTCCTATTTGGCCCCAAAGGCTCTGGCTGCTCCAGGGATCCACTTTGCCATGAGCTAGACTCTTCAATCTTGTGCTGACTGAAACAGTCTTTCCAATCTATAGTTCTTTGTTTTAAAAAATTATCTATCAGGGGCCGGGGATTTGGCTCAATGGTTCTGGCGCCTGTCTTGCAAGTGCAAGGACCTGGCTTCGATCCCCAGTAACCACATACAATACTGGGTGTGGAGACTCACACCCAGCAGCAATCAGTACCACATACCACAGTGCTGGATGTGGTGGCTCATACCTTTAATCCCAGCGCTCGGGAGGCAGAGGCAGGAGGATTGCTGTGATGTGAGTTTGAGGCTGAGCTCAGGGCCAGCCTGAACTACAAAGCAAGATTCTATCTCAAAAAAAATTATCTATCAGTGTAATGTTCATCATGTAGAATAGCAAGTTTCTTTTGGTGCACTGGTACATGACATTGCACATAATGTGATTTGAATATCTTCATCTGCTGTACTTCCCCCTTCTCTTCTGTCTTCCCCACACCCTGCATCTCTTCATTAATAGTTAAACTACTATTTTCTTGTTATCTCTCCATTTTAAATTTTTCTCTAATCAAAAATTTGTTACAGGGCAGGGATTTAGCTCAGTGGTTCTGGTGCCTGCCTTGCAAGCACAAGGTCTCAAGTTCAATCTCCAGTAACCACACAGAACAATGCCGGGCATGGTGAGTCACAGCCACCAGCAATCAATATCACATACCACAGTGCTGGGCATGATGGCTCATGCCTGTAATCCTGGCACTCGGGAGGCAGAGACAGGAGGATTGCCGAGTTCGAGGCTGAGTTCAGGATCAGCCGAGCCACAAAGCAAGACCCTGTCTCAAAAAAAAATTATTTTTACATTGCTCATATGAGAAAAACATGTGATATTTAATTTTCCATGTCTGTCATTTCATGTTACATGCTGATCTGCAATTTTATTGATTTCCTAAAAATTACATGTTGATTCTTCTTTATGGCTAAATAATATTCCATTATATAATATATATTATATATTTATTATATATATATAGTATTATCTTTATCGATTCATCTGTGGATTTAGGCTGTTTCTACAGCTTACTGTAAATTGTGCCATTTTAAATATGAATATGCATGTATCTCTGTATACATGTACGTATATACCATCTTTGATTCCTTGAGGAATACACCAAGAAGTTAGGTTTAACTAGATCAAAGGGTATTTTTATGTTTACTGTTTTAAGGAATCTCCATATTGATTCCCATAGTGTCAACACCAGTTTACACTTCCACCAATAGTATAAAACGATTCCCTTTCCACCATATCCTCACTATTCCACATATCTATTCACTATTTTTTGTATTGCTGATGATAACCATTAAATTAAAGTTGGATGGAATCTCAATATAGTTTTCATTTGCATTTCCCAACACTTGAAGCCACTGGCACAGGTAAAGACTTCCTAAACAGGATTCCAGTAGGACAGGAAATTTCATCAAGAATCAACAAATGGGACCACATTAAATTAAAAAGCTTCTGCAAGGGAAGCAATCAACAGTATAAAGGAACAACTCACAGAATGGGAGAAAAAATCTTGGCCAAGTACTCTTCAAAGATTAATATCCAGAATATACAAAGAATTCAAATACCTTAACACAAAAAAGTAACCCAGTCAACAAATGGGCAAAGGAACTGGACAAATGCTTCTCCAAAGATGAAGTTCAAGCGACCAAATAATATATGCAAAAATGTTCCAAGCGAATCAATGAAACTTTGACATTGTAATGCCACAGCAGTTTTTCCCTGAGGAAAAAAAAAAAGACTAAAATCTGCTAACAATGCTGCAAATCAGGCCTTGTGAAGGATTTCAGGAAAGTTCTTTGAGAGCCCTTACTCCTTTTAGATTTGTTTTTGTTTGTTTGTTTGTGGGGTTTGTTAGTTTGCTTGTTTTGGGGAGGTTGAGACAGGGTCCCGCTTTGTAGTTCAGGCTGGCCCTGAGCTCAGCCTCAAACTCACAGCAGTCCTCCTGCCTCTGCCTCCTGAGTACTGGGATTGCAGGTGTGAGCCACCACGCCCAGCACTGTGGTGTTTGGTTCTGATTGCTGGTGCGTGTGAGTCACCACGCCTGACATTGTTGTATGTGGTTACCGGGATCGAATCTGGACCCTTGTGCTAGCAAGACAGATGCTGGAACCATTGAGCTAAATCCTGGCCCTGTTTATTTTTGTTTGTTTTGTTTTTAATAAATTGAATTCATTGGTGCATTTTAGGAACACATTATGATCACATTCCTCATTGGCAATTTGTACCTTTACATAATATATTTTGATTATTTTTTCCCATTTAAAAGTTCATTCTGACCCACCTTCACAACTTAGGGCTTCCTTGGGGAAAACTCACCGCAAGACCAGATTTATGCTACTGTTTGCTCCATGGAGGAACATTCATATAGGTGAGATACCTAAGCAGCCTGCCTTAATGATATTTCTTGAATTAAAGCAATGGATGATTTCAAAGTCTTAGGAAGTCAATGACCTAAGAGTATGTTCCTAAGAATCTTCAAGGTCTTGATAGGTTAGTTTTCACTAAGCACCAACTACTGATGTTCAGTTAACTTCCCTTAGAAGGTAAGATCCCACAACTTTCTAGGATCCTGCTTTTCCCACCTAAATTCAAACTAGATATAAAATTTCCATAGCTCACACAAAATGAAAATACAAAACAAGAATTGGAGAAGAAAGATTCCTGGAACTCTGGATATTACACGTGATTTTTGGAGAGCTAGGAATCAGAGTCAGGAGCAGCATAGAATTAGTTGTTTGGTAGAAACAGTTATTGCTGGGATCTGACAAGGGTAATGTGTCAGCCTTTTTGTTAGTGGAGTGTCTGTTCTGTTATTACTCTAACGTCTTTTAACAAATGCAGACAAATAAACCAAGTGTGGATATCAGTACAACATGGCTACAAGCGTATGCAAAATAATTGACTGAAGTGACTGCAACTTGAATATCTTTGAAACATCCTATTATATCCCTTGTAACCACAGACTGTGTTAGTTTCCTCACATGATGACCTGCAAAATTCCTTCAGTGAGCAGCCAATAGTATGCTTATAGGTTAGGACCCCTCAGGCAGTGTTGATTTAGGAGTTTCTGAAAAGCCAGCTGCTGAACAGATAGAACAAGACACCAATTCTTCTAGAAGGTTTTCGTCAAAAATATAACTTCATAGTTTAGGCATTCCTTTCTCCTGAAAATAACAGCAAAAGTGAGACAGTGAATAAAGGGACAGAGATCAACAGTTAAGACCCATTCTCTTACTCAGAGGCAGAGGCAGACAGTGCAAAGAGATCTGGCCAGGTATTAGGTAGCGTTTGTCACTAAACACAATCAGAGCTCATCAAATGTTGGGTACTGTTGTCATTCTTTGAGAGACCTCCTCACCATTAAACACGTGGACATCCACGGAGGATGATGGTGCTAGGAGCCCTGACAGTGGCACTAATATTGTTGATGGCTTGCACTCTAACCCTCTGAGGTGGCCAGGACAAGGAGCTGTGTGTCCCTGTTCCACAGATGAGGAAATTGTAGGAAAACGTGGAAGCTGCAGCCAACCTCACATACCTAGTGAGGGTAACTGGAGAGCACTGGTACCCACAGAGAGGGAACACCTGCCTGTGTCTTATCTACAGGACAAACATGATTTCCTGACACATCCAACTCCGACATTCACTAATGCAATGTAATGTTTTTAAACACAAGAAAATAGCCCTGCTGGGCGGGGAGTTAGCTCAGTGGTTCCGGCGCCTGTCTTGCAAGCACAAGGACCCGGGTTAGATCCCAGGTAACCACATACCATACTGGGCATGGAGACTCATGCCCAGCAGCAACCAGTACCACATACCACAGTGCCGGGCGTGGTGGCTCACGCCTGTAATCCCAGCACTCGGGAGGCAGAGGCAGGAGGATTGCTGTGATGTGAGTTGGAGGCTGAGCTCACGGCCAGCCTGAACCACAAAGCGAGACCCTGTCTCAAAAAAAAAAAAGAAAGAAAGAAAAAGAAAAGAAAATAGCCCTGCTCTTCTCTGAGTACATCAGCTTGGTTACTGATATTAACAGGGTAGCTCAGTGGCACCGCACCTGTCTCAAAAGCACAAGGTCCTGAGTTTGATCCTGAATACAAAAAAACCCAAAAACAATAGAGTAATAAAAATGAATATGATGTACAAATCTAATATATCTTTAAGACATGCAAATTAAATCATGAAAAACTATAATTAACCACTAACATTCACTGCGATACCAAAAACTGACAGTAATAAACTCTGGAAACTTGTAGGTGAGGATGCAGTTAGAAGACATGAACAACAGTGGAACTCTTATAGAAATGGAAACGCAGACATTGTGCAGGGCTTTTTTTCATGTGTGCTGGTTACTGAAAGGACAATTCCTAAGGATGTTCAAGAGAGAAAAATAAAGCAAATAAAACCCAGAATGGTTTCAACAGCTAAAAATTTAACTGCAGCACCATTAAAAAAAAGAGTGGAGGACGCATCCTTTTCTATATGACCTTCTGGAATCTGGTTTTTTTTTTTTTTTTTAAGGTTTTTTGAGACAGGGTCTCACTTTTGTGGTTCAGGCTGGCCCTGAGCTCAGCCTCAAACTCACATCATAGCAATCCTCCTGCCTCTGCCTCCCGAGTGCTGGGATTACAGGCGTGAGCCACCACGCCCGGCACTGTGGTATGCGGTACTGATTGCTGCTGGGCATGAGTCTCCACACC
>PVIR01007691.1:0-29595 GCA_004026965.1 Petromus typicus | reverse complement strand
GCGCTTGCAAGACAGACGCCGGAACCACTGAGCTAACTCCCCGGCCCCTGGAATCTGTTTTAACGGCCATGCAAAATATATACTATTCTATGTTTAGATACATGGATAGGTAGAAACATAAAGATATATCTTCACTAATATTAAGACTCTCATGTACAATAGCAAGGGAAATAAGCACACGGAGAAATGAGAGTTTCACAGTTCAGCTCTCAAAAGCATAAAGCATAAACTAAGAAGTTGCAAAATAAGGCTTCTGTATCATAAGAGTAAAACATTTTTCAAAACTTGGAATGGGTAAATGAGAAAATAATGACCATGTACCTTGGAACTAGAAAGAAGGAGAAAGGCTAAGAGAGAAGATAAGATAACAGATTCAGAATGGTGCTGAGGATGTAAGAATTGCCAGGCAGTTGGCCTCAAGGCAACTGAAGAGGTGATCATTCCTTTAAAAGTTTGATGTGCATTCATAATATACCAATAAAGATTTGAATAAAAGTATACCAAAAAAAAAAAGAGTTTATATGATTCAGAAGATTCAGTAAAGGATCAACAGCCAGGCATGATGGTACATGCCTGTGATCTTAGCACTCAGAAGGCTGAGGCAGGAGGATCACTTCAAGTTCAAGATCAGCCTGGACTACATACATACGGAGTTCAGAGACAGCCTGAACTACATCAATTATTCTTAATAGTGTATGCACCAGAGTCCTCAATAGATCTTTGCATGTGACCACTGTAATTCTCACGGTAGACTTGTGAGGTGTCTCTTTTCTTTCATCTTTCACACAAAGAAGCCAAGGCTCAAAATGTTCAAGTAATTTGTCAGGTTCTACATCCCATAGATCTGGGATTTGAATCCAGGACTTTCTGACTGAGCCGGCCATCTAAAGTACAGAATAAAAATAATGAGGGGAAAAAGAATGTGATAGGAATTTTTTAAAAGGGGGTGGGTGGGAAACAAAGCTTATGTTGGTTTCAGGGAGGGGAGGAAGGGGAAAAAATGAGAATCAAATCGTGTCATATTCTGTTGCAAACTCTCAGTGTTGAATGTGATGATGATGTATATTCATAATGTACCAATAAAGATTTGAATTTAAAAAAATAAAGTACAGAGTATGGTCTAACCCCACTCTAACTGCAAGTTTGGAAAACAGGTTGAGGGCATACATGTTTACCACCAATCCTGCCTTTTCAACTGCCAGGAAAGTAGAAAACCCTACTTTCCTTAGCTTAGCGTACATGAAGGATACATTCTGTCTTTCCTTCTTTCTTTCATTCTTTTTTTTTCTTTCAAACTCCTGGATTCAAGCAGTTCTCCTGCATCAGCCTCCTGGATAGCTGAAATTATAGTTACACATCACTCTATTTGGTTGTGGTCTATGCATTTGTTTCTTGTTTTTGCTTGTGTTTTTTAGAGGCAGGGCTGGGGATTGAACCTAAAATCCTTACACTAAGCTACATCCCCAGTTGTCTTAATCACATTCTAGATAGTAGGACACAAACTCCAACATTTAAAACTGAACAGAAGAGAAATTATATAGGCAGCTATGTTCTTCACAGTTAGGGACTTATGTTCTTTGCAGCATTAGCAAGAACATATGTGCTTACAACAATCACTCATTACAGACTATAGAACTTTGGAGTTATTAACTCCAATTTCAGATTAACCCATAGCACACTCTCCCCCTTCAGTCTTAGATGGACCTGTTCAGAGGTGGCTGAGTTAGAGTGTGTGATGCTGGGATTAAAGGCATGTGATTACTAAACCATTACACTGATTGGTTTGGTACCACCCTAATCCTGGTAGTCTTAATAAGATAAAAGGGGCAGAAAGGCATTATTAAGGCCTCTTGTTGCTTTTGTTCTCTTCTGCCACCATGAACTGCTGCCCCTCTGCCACCTTGCCTGGGACTGAAATTTCTACATACTGTGATCTAAATAAAGCCTTTTCCCTTTAACTTTGAGTATCAAATATTATGTCTCAGCAATGAAACAAAAGTAACTAAGATAGAAGTGTGGTACAAGGGAAGTAGTGGTGATGTTGCCTGACCATGTGACTCAAAAGCCTTTGGAACTGGATTGTGGGAATGAGAAGAGTTAGGAAAGGTTCAGAGATGTTAGCTACACAAACAGCACTGAAATGCCTTAGGCTGTCCGGTATGGGAGATTCTGGTCAGAGCTCAAATGATCAGAAACCTGGTAAAGACTAGGCTCAGGGATTTTCTGCTGGAAAGAAGCCCTACACTGGCTGCTGGCCTCCAGAAGACGTGTGTTATGATTTAGAAGAATTTGTGTGCATTTTCCTCATGCCCAGAGACTTTCCCTCAGACTGAGATTAAGGGTGGCAGACTAATTATGTGGCAGAAGAAACTGCAAGGCAGTTTAATGATGATTCAATGGCACAGTTACTGTTGGAGGATTTTAGCCAGATTGATATTGAGAATCAAGAGGGAAGAGCCCAGAAGAATGATTTAAAATGCAGTGCTCTGGGCTAGAAAGTTCTAGTAAAGTTATGGCCTGCAAAGGTAGAGCAGAGGAAATCTTGATTGCTGAGAAAGAAAAGGAGAATAGAGAAGATGACCAAGGATATCACAAGAAGAAGCAGGAATCTGCCACATGTAGCCTCAAAATTGCAAAACTGAAAGACTTTGTTTTAAGAGAGAGTCCCAATGCACCATGTTCCAGAACATAGGCAGCCTAGCGAGGTTGTTCCTCAGGATTTGGTTTAGAGGAACTCAGCTCCTACAGCCAAGAGTGAAGGAAGCCTGGCCACTGCTCCATCTAGCAGCAGACCTTGGTATTATCCATATCATTCTGGTTTTAGGTGCATTGGAGAATACAAGAGGTGTGTGAAGCTGTGGTAGCTGTAAGTTTCTGGTAGTTCCTAGGTTGAGTGGTAGGCTCATAGTCATTTATGATTTCAAAATAAATAAGGTTGTACAAGATCTGAGGATGACAAAATGTCATGGAGACTTGTGATTTGCACAATTTATACAATTTAGGTCTGTGAGGTCCAGAAAGAAAGAGGAAAGCTTGGCATTTTCAAAAATAGATTTCGGATCCATGACCCCAAAACAATCAGAAAAGGGTTCTAAATCCATCATGTTTCCAGAAGTACTTTTCCTCTTGAATATCATCAAGCTAGATCAACTTTGCAGCTAAAAACTGTTGACATTGTTGCACAGGTTGATGACATTTGTGCCTAAAAGTGAAAAGCTGATGGACAGCAGCTTTAACAGATGTGCTGAGGACATAGTCCTGTGGCTACCTGGGAAATGGTTTGGCATTTAATTAGGGCACTAAGAAGCATTTTCCTCTTTTTCCTTCACTAGTACAGAACATAGTGAAAAGGGAAATTAGACATACAAAACACACTGTTTAATCTATCAGTGTTTCATTTATCCAGCTTTGCTTGAAATGGGCAATAACACAAGGCTGCAGTGAGGGGCTCTTTGTCCCATATTCTCAGTAGTCTCAAACTAGTTTTTAAGCTTTTTTTGTCAGATTAGTTTACATTTTCTGTAATTTTCCTCCTAACTGGTCTACCAGTCACCTCCACTGGCAGCACACTGACCTGCTTAGCCACAACTCTCCACTGCCAGTGCAGACAGAGAGGTAACCCTCATTCACTGAGTGATTTATTCAGAAAAGGAAAATCAGACAGGTGAAAAACAGAGACCACAGAAAGGAATCAGATGCTACTCTAATTCTCCAGCTGCTTTGGAGCAAGAGGTGGAGAAGAGCTGTGTGTATGTGCGTCGATCACTGGTATGCTGTAAATGTGCTATAAGCACCCCGAGCAGGAACAACGCCCTTGCTGCCGAGGTTCAAAGAAGGGTTCTTGGGAGAGGATGCTTTTGTGCTGGGTCTTCAAAAATGAGAGGTTTGCAAACATGGAGATGAAGAGAAGGGCATTTCAGTGAAAAAATTCCAAGGCCTAATATACACAGTAGGTACACAATAGTTATTTGTTTGAAACACTGAATGAAAGTATATAAGCTGTAAGTCTCAGAGTGTATTGAAAAAAATGTAAAAACTTATTTCATTTAGTGTAAAATGAAACCAAAATTTGAAAGTTGGACTAGACTGTAGAAGTCCTTGAATGACAGAATGAAGAATTAAGATTTCTTGGGGTTGGAATTTGGGTCAGTGGTTCCAGTGTCTGCCCAACAGTGCAAGGGCCTGAATTCAAGCCCAGGTAACCACATACCACAATGCCGGGCTTGGAGACTCACACTCACCAGCAATGAGAACCACACACCACAGTCCCAGATGTGGTGGCTCATGCCTATAATCCCAGCATTCAGGAGGCAGAGGCAGGAGGATTGCTGTGAGTTTGAGGCCAGTCTGAGCTACATAATGAGTTCAGGGCCAGCCTGGACTACAGAGACAGACCTTGTCTCAAGAAAAAGCAAAAAGAAAGAAAAATACATTATTCTAGGAAATAGAAAATGTAAGGCAAGGATTTGGCAACTGAAATTATTATCTAAAGTGATTGGCAACAAGATCTGAACAATGGCCATCACTGAGAATAGAAAGGAGAGATACTCAGAAATAATTTCTAGGAGGTGTCCAACAGGTCCATGTAAGAAAGAAGGCATAGACAGGAGACAAAAAAAAAAAAAGCACTTGTTCATGACACTTTGAGGCTGATTTGACTACAGAAAATAGTTTGAATCATTTCTACTTAAATAGACATACCTTGAGGATATCCTCATAAGTGAAATAAATAGGGCACAGATAGGTACATATCACATCTTTTCTCTGGCATGAGAAAATAAAGATGTAAATGAGTCCTAGCATTGTATGTTATATATTCTGAAATAGAAAATGCTCAATGTAAAGTAGGAAGAAGGGGGAAAATGTTGAGATTGTAACAAAAAAGTAAGGAAACAAATTTAATGTATGTGGGGGCGGCGGTAGGATGGGTAGGGCTATGGGAAAAATGAGAATTAAGTTGTGTCTTATACTGGTACAAATTCCCATTATGGAGTGCAATCATGATGTGTGTATGTAATGTACCAATAAAGATTAAAAAATTAAAAAAAAAAGAAAATAGAGCTATGCTAGGGAAGATAGGTTAGTGAAGGAGGGAAGAAATAAGTGTCAATTCGAATACACTGAGTTTGAAGATTAAAGGAAGATACTAGAGTGGAGTTATCTTCATAGCAGGCAATTGGAGCTCCATAGAGATGTTAGGCCACCAAAAACACTTGGGAATGAAGCATTTTCACAGCCATGGATGTTTTTGTTTATTATTATTCTCCTAAAGATACCATTATAGTGCCTTTTATTTCTTTCTAAACATGGGAATTACCAAGGACTTTTATGAAATACTAGTTGTATTTTCACAGTCCTCAAGATACAGAGGAGGTAAGAGACTGGCTGGTGGAATGATGTGATGTGATTCCAACACCTTATCAAAACTGAGGCTTGCTGTCTTTTACCAACATAGACATCACTGGTGGAAGAAGCAGTCTGTGAGATGTTTGCCCATGTACGGGGCCTTTCTGCAGTCACAGAGGACCCTGCTGCAGCATATATGGTTCTATTTTTTCCTATAATTTTTTTTAGTCCTGCTGCCACCATTCCCACACTAAGGTTCTAGTTCTGGAGACAGATTATGCACACTGTTTGTTGAGCCATTTGCAGATAGACTCACAGTCTGAAGCAACAATTTTTAGGTTACATACAGCTCCTTAATAAAGGAGACTGGAGGGTGGAGATTTAGCTCAGTGGTTCCTGTACCTGCCTTGCAAATGCAAGGTCCAGAGTTTGATCCCCTGTATTCACATACAATAACACTGGGCATGGTCAGCAATCAATATCACATACCACAATGCTGGGCATGGTGGCTATTGCTTATAATCCTAGCACTCAGGAGGCAGAGGCAGGAGGATTGCTGTGAGTTCAAGCCTGAGTTCAGGACCAGCCTGAACTACAAAGTGAGACCCTGTGAGAAAGAAAGAAAGAGAGAAAGAAAGATTGGGGGGCTCTGTTTTGCATCTCTCTGCTCTCCTCACCTTGCAGAAATACGGCATCTCACCTTGCCTATAATCTGGTCTGCTGCAATCTTGCCTTGGCCGGTCTCACACACATGTCTCCTGAGTAACCACCCTGCACAAGGTCCTGGACTAGCTGAGTGCTTCAGCAGTTACTCAAGGCCACAGAAGCAGATTACATTAAAGCTGCTTAAAATTTTTAAGGAGAGAGAGAGAAGAAACTCACCACCAAACTACCTGACAGATAATAAAGAATAGCTTGGAACCACCAGGAAAGAGTGCTCAACCATGGAGATAGACAGGGAAAAATACATGGATGAGAGATCTTAGAGAAAAAAGGAGCAAGACAGGAGGAAGCAAAGGTACCCGGCCGGGGAAGAGATTGGAGCACTGAAAGGTATTGATCTGCTTAGGAACTGCAGTAACCCCGATAAGACCAGATGACTGATTGGGTCAGAGAGAGCAGGAAAGGAGATGAGCATAAATACAAAGGAAGGCAGCCTTCTGAGGTATGCATTCTGAGCAAGGAAATGAGGTGTTGGTCTTTATTTTATAGCAAAGGGAAGCCATTGAGAAACCAGTGTGAAGTTAAGAAGGATGATGTGTCAGAGTCACTGACTTCATGATCAATAGAGGAGATTCAAATGCTGCTGGCTTCATGTGCTAGGCACCTTCCATCCCAACATAGCCCTTCCAATCTTGTTTATCCTAGCTCAGACACTTGGCTCCATTTTCTATTCATAACCCTACTTCAGATATTTTCAGTTGACTTTGATTCAGATCCCCAGCTCTTCCATAGTTATCTGTGTTTTAGACTTTTGTCTCTAGCTTAACATTAGAGTCTAGGACCGTGTGGGGTAGAATATTGAACTCTAGCTAGCCCTAGTTTATTAATGTCTCATGGCTCTTTCTTAATGATATCAGGAAAAATAGATTAAAGGGCAAGATAGTAATACAACTGAAATAAATCTTCCCAGAGTTTATGTTAATATTATAGGACCTTTGGAGCAACTACATTACAGTGTCTATCAACAGGGGGAGCCTTAGAATGGCAATAGTTTACATGTATTTAGAATCCTGATTATGAGAATGCCATAGTACCAGGTCAATTCCTGAGGATACCAGCCCTGGAAACAGACTTTGAGAACATAGAGTATGGTGTCTGCATAGGGGAGGCACCTTAGAGCCAGAGACCTCAGGGCCAAGTCACTGGGGCCTTGAAAACCAGAAGCCATCATCAGCACACAGGACATTCTGTCCTAAGTGATTGGGGAGCCACAGGGGTAACCACTGTCAGAACTCAGTCCGGGAGAGCATCCAGGTCATCCTAGAGAGCAAGAGGAGCTTGCCTGGGGTTGGGGAGGCTAGAAAGGCCCTAATACAGAAACCCTGGAGGGAGTGGTGAGGAAGAGGCCTGGGCAGGCACCACCCCAACACATTCCTGATGGTTGCACATGGGAAGCAGGCAGCTGCTTCCAAAATCCTAGGCCAGGAAGGAGAAGAGAAGTTGCTGTGGCAGGTGGAATTTTGCTGATGACATATTGGAATTCTTCCCAAAGCCAGAATTACCCAAATAACCCACTAAAGCAGTTTGGAAGGGACCTGATAGCATACTTTGCTTTAAGAAGTCAACTCTTCAGAGATATGCATGGACGTCATATGTTGTGGTTGGAAAGATAAATGGAAATTTTTCCAAAATGTTATTCTGGGAAACAGAATGTTAGTGCTGAGAAAGACCTTGAAACATATTTAGTTCACTTCTCTTGCTAATAACTGACAAAATGAATCACTGGCCTACTGAACCTTCAACTAAATACTTAGCCTTTGTAATCCAGTGGCTTTCAAAGTGTAAATTGTGCCCAAATCATTTAGAGTACCTGCTAAAATATAGATGAGTGTTTTTCTATGAAATTCTGATTCACACAGCTGAATAGTAGGCCTGGGAGTTATGTTTTTCAAAGAAGCTGTCCCCCGAGGTTATTCTAAGGTCATCAGTCAAGGTCTACACTTTAAAACTTATCATCAAGTAAAACTCATCTACCACACACAATTGTTGTGATCTTTGTCTTTTCAAAGTTCTGGGTTAAGCACTTTCAGAGGTTCACAGGGAAAGAGGCTGAGCTCCTATCCTCAAATTCCTTCTAGTCTTCAAGGTGAGCTGGACAAGCATCAATCTGTATTTTATGGGGGAGTGCAACAAGCACTCTAAGATGAGAAGAAAAAATATCAAAGTAGTTCAACGAAGGAGACCTTATGATTGAATCCAAATTGCCTTTATGAGACCAGCAGCACAGATGGTGTGGAGATAGAGAAACAACAAGATTTAAGCCTATAAGGAGCCCTAGAGACTGTACATAGGTTTGGCATGCAGTGAGTAGGTGGTGCAGTTGGGCTGAGACTTACACAGAGGCCCATGGTCCACAATTACACCCCGACCTTGGACAGTGCCTAGGCCCAGACTTCTCACAGGACCATAGCATGAGGAGGAGCCCAAGACACTGTGCCACAGTTTGGCACATAGTGAATGGGTATTGTGATTGGGCTGGGACTTTTTCAGAGGCCTACAGACCAATTATATCAAGAGGATGACCCAAGAAGTAATCAATTCTTAAGATTTGTAAGTATTAGTAAGAAACTTACTTACAATAAACATTTTACAGGCATCAACCCAGGAATCAACCCAAAACATCAACAACAATACTAAAACAGAAATGAGAAAATACCCAAATAAGACCCAGACCCAAAATTCCAGATCTCTACAAGAAAAGTTAGGGACCAATGAAGTGGACCAACCTGAACCTCAACCACATAGACTCCCTGAACTGGCAGCAAAAGAGGATCTGGGAAAAATGAAGTCAGTAATAATCTCTCAGATAACAGTAGAGATAATGATCATGGTGAAGGACACAGATTTAAAAAATTCAGGACCAGTTCTTACAACTAAACAATAACCCCAATACAACATACAAAAATTTATGGGACACAATAAAAGCACTTCTATGAGGAAAATTCATACCAGTGAACGCCTACATCCGGAAAAGAGAGCAAGCTCAAATAAACAATATAATCCTGAACCTCAAGTGACTAGAAATAGAGGAACAAGACAAACCCAAAGCTCACACTAAGCAAGAAATTATAAGGATCGGAAAAGAAATTAATGCAAAGAGATTAAGAGAACAATACAAAAAAAATCAACAAATCAAAGAGTTGATTCTTTGAAAGGATAAACAAAATTGATAGACCCTTAGCCAACCTTATCGAATGGAGGAAGGAAAAGGCTCACATTCATGCTATTAGGAGTGAAAAGGATAAAATTACCACCAACCCAGTGGAAGTCCAGAGGATAATACACACGTACTTTGAAAATTTGTACTTCAATAAAATGGAAAATGTAGAAGAAATGAATAGATTTCTAGACAAATATGAACTTCCAAAGCTGAATAAAGAAGATATAAAAATGTTAAACACCCCACTATCAATATATGAAATTGAAAATGTAATTTAAAAAAAACCTGCCAACAAAGAAAAGCCCTGGAACTAATGGCTTAACTGCTGAATTCTACAAAACTTTTAAAGAAGAGTTTAAGTAGTTGCCTCTACTTCTCACACAAGTTAATGAAATTGAAAGAGAAGCAGTATTCCCAAACTCATTTCTGGAAGCAACTATTACCTTGATTCCAAAAGCAGAGAGACCCAACAAAAAAAAAGAAAACTACAGGCCAATATCCCTAATGAACATCAATGTAAAAATCCTCAATAAGATACTGGCAAACAGAATACAGAGAATCATCAAAAAGATCATATACTCTGACCAAGTTGGATTCATTCTAGAGATGAAAGGATGGCTCAACGTATGTAAATCAATAAGTGTAATACACTATATTAACAGACTTAAGGGCAAAAACCACATGGTCATCTCAATTGATGCAGAAAAAGCATTTGACAAAATACAACACCCATTTACATTCAAAACCCTACAGAAAATTGGAATAGATGTTCTCTATCTCAAACTAATAAAAGCTATCTATGAGAAACCATCAGCCAACATCATACTAAATGATCAAAAATTGAAACCTTTCACAATGAGATCAGAAACAAGACAAGGATGTCCTCTCTCACCACTTCTGTTCAATATAGTTCTGGAAATATTAGCCACAGCAATTAAACAAGAGAAAGAAATAAAAGGAATAAAGATAGGAAAGGAAGAAGTCACTATTTGCAGATAACATGATGCTCCATATAGAAGATCCTAAAAACTTAGCCTTGACTTAAAAAAAGAGCACCTTGACTTACTTGCTAGATTCAGTACAGTAGGCTGGGTACAAGGTCAGCATTTAAAAATCAATAGACCCAATTCAAAAATGGGCATCTGAAATGAACAGATATTTTTCAGAGGAAGAAGTAAGAGCAGCTAAGAAACATATGAAGAAATGCTCAACATCATTAGTCGTTCGAGAGATGCAGATGAAAACAACACTGAGATTTCATCTCACTCCACATAGAATGGCTGCCATTTCAGATTCAGCCAACAGCAAATGTTGGTGAGGCTGCAGAGAAGAAGGAACCCATCTCCACTGTTGGTGGGACTGTAGACTCCTACAACCCCTGTGGAAATCAGTTTGGAAATTCCTCAGAAAGCTAGGATTGGAGGTCCCATTTGACCCGGCCATTGCCCTGCTAGGTATATACACAAAAGAATTAAAAGACTCATATCACAGTGACATATGTGCACCCATGTTTATAGCAGCTCAATTTGTGACTGCTACATCTTGGAAACAACCCAAGTGTCCATCAACTGGAGACTGGAGCATATGACTAGAGACTGTGGTTCTTCTACAGAATGGAGTATTACTCTGCCATAAAAAATGATAAGTTTGAATCATTTACACTTAAATGGACATACCTTGAGGATAGCCTCATAAGTGAAATAAATAGGGCACAGATAGGTACATATTGCATCTTTTCTCTGGTATGAGAAAATAAAGATGTAAATGAGTCCTAAAATTGTATGTTATATATTGTGAAATAGAAAATGCTCAAAGTAAAATAGGGTGAAGGGGGAAAAATAATGAGATTATAGCAAAAAAGTAAGGAAACAAATTTAATGCATATGGGGGCGGTGGTAGGATGGGTAGGGCTATGGGAAAAAATGGGAATTAAGTTGTGTCTTATACTGGTACAAATCCCCATTATGGAGTGCAATCATAACATGTATATGTAATGTACCAATAAAGATTTAAATTTTAAAAAATCAATAGCCTTTCTATATACTAAGAGTAGACTCACTGAAAGAGAAATTGGGGACATAATTCTTTTCAAAATAGCATCCAAAAGGGCCGAGGATTTAGCTCAGTGATTCCGGCGCCTGTCTTGCAAGCGCCAGGGCCCAGGTTCAATCCCCTGGTAACCACATACAATACTGGGCGTGGAGACTCATGCCCAGCAGCAATCAGTACCACATACCACAGTGCCAGGCATTGTGGCTCATGTCTGTAATCCTAGCACTCGGGAGGCAGAGGCAAGAGGATTGTTGTAATGTGAGTTTGAGGCTGAGCTCAGGGCCAGCCTGACCTACAAAGCAAGACCCTGTTTAAAAAAAAAAATACATCCAAAAAAATGAAATATCTAGGAATCAGTCCAACAAAGGAGGTGAAAGACCTCTTCTCTGAAAACTACAGCATTCTGAAAAATAAGATCAAAGATATCAGAAAATGGAAAAAGTCTTTTGCTTCTAAGTGGGAAGAATCAATATTTCCCAAATGGTCACACTCCCAAAATTGCTATAAACATTTAATGCAATGCCAATTGAAATTCTAGCAGCATATTTCACAGATATAGAGAAAATAATCCAAAAATTAATCTGGAATGAGAAAAGATCTAAAATAGCAAAAGCTGTTTTAAGCCACAAAGATATGGCAGGGGATATCACACTCTCCAACTTGAAACTATACTACAAAGCCACTGTGAATACAACAGAATGGTCCTGGCAAAGAAATACACCTAACGACCAATGGAACAGACTAGAAGATGCAGAAACAACTCCAGATATACTTAGCAGCTTCATCTTTGACAAAGGAGTCAAATACTTCTTTAATAAATGGCCCTGGAAAAACTGGGTTTCAACCTGTCAAAGATTAAAACTAGACCTACATCTTTCACCACACACTAAACTGAAATTGAAGTGGATTGAAGATCTAAATGTTGAAACAAAAACACTAAACTTGCTAGGAGACAGGTCAGGTAGAACTCTTGGAAAGAATTTTCTCTTCTGTGGCACAGAGAAACACTTTATGAACAAAACCTCAGTAACATGGGAGCTGGCAGAAAGAATCAACAATTTTTGGATCTCATCTTATGAAAAAGCTTCTGCACAGCAAAAAAAGCTACCAACAAAGTGAAAAGACAACTTACAAGGTGGGAAAAAAATTTAACCAGCCATTCCCCAGACAAAGATCTACTATCTAGAATATATAAAGAACTTTAAAAAAATCAAAACTTCCCCAAATTTAAAGACCCAATTAAAAAATAGACAGCTGATATAAACAGATATTTCTCAAATGAAGATGTAAAAGCAATAAAGAAATATGTGAAAAAAGTATTCAACGTTGCTTGTCATTTGAGAGATGCAGATGAAAACAACACTGAGATTTCATCTCACTCCACCAAAAATGGCTGCTATCACGAAATTAGCCAGCAACAAATGCTGGCAGGACTATGGGGGGAAAGGAGCCTTTCTCCACTGTTGGTGAGAATACGGACTGATGCAAGCACTATAAAGATCAGAATTCAGATTTCTCAGAAAACTAGGATTAGATATCCCATTTGATACTGCTATTTCTCTGATAGGTATATTCATGAAATAATAAAAAACATTATACCACAGTGACATATGTGTACCCATGTTTATAGCAGCTCAATTTGTAATAACTAAACCTTAGAAATAGTCCAAATGCCCATCAACCACAGACTGGATAAAGAAGATATGGGTTTTTTATAAAATGTAATATTACTCAGCCATAAAGAGTGATAAATTAGAAACATTTATAGCTAAATGGATGCACCTTGAGGTAATACTAATAAGTGAAATAAATAGGACACAGATATGTAAATATCATATAATTTCTCTAGTGTGAGAACCTGAAGGTATAAATGAGGTCCAAAATGTATCATAGCTATTGTAAAATGGGAAGAAAATGCTCAAAGGGAAATGGTAACAGGATGAGGGCAGGGGAAAGCAAAGAAAGGAAAGAAAAAATTTGATAGTGAAAAGTGAAAAGCAGAAACAAAGCTTGTTTATGGAAGGGTATAAAGGTTGAAGTGAGAGTAAGGGAATAGGAAGAAATAAGAATCAAGATATATCATGTAGAGGTACAAATTGCCAATAATGAATGTGATCATAATGTACTCCTAGAATGTACTAATATACTCAATTTATTAAAAATAGAGAAAGAAAGCCAATCTATGGCTTGGCAGCATCATTCATAGCTGTCCTTTGAAAAGCACCAAGCACTATAAAGAGAGTCCATCAAATAAGAGAAAACAAGAATAGCCCCTGGACCATTTGAAGAGTGAATCTGTGAAATGATCTCTTCCGTAGCATCTCTATAGGCTATGATAATTCTTCCCATCTCAAATGGATGCAACACAGAAGCAACCCCTCTCCCCCATAAATTGTACTTCCCCAGTGCAGGTATGGCAGCTGCAGACAGAGAGGTGAAAGCCATTGGCCAGGCCACCTAGACTTTGAAGATGGTACTATGGGAAGGAGCTTGAACATACTCTGTTCTTGCTGGTCCCTGGCTTACCGTATCCCATTAAGACACTGAAAGGCTAAATTATGGTCTCAAAAAGTACCTCTCCTTTGCACATTTCGCTGTGCAGTTTTATAGTGGTGATATTGTACCAGGTAACACTTTGACACTTACTCAGTATCAGGAATTGCCCTATCCATTCCTCATAATCCTATCCATATCTCCATTAAGTAATCATTTTAACTGGCAAATACAGTTTATAAATACAGTGTACACTATACTTCTTTGACATACACAGGGGACACTCAAATTATAACCAGCATGAAATACAAAAAAATTAAGTGTAACGATGAGGAAAAGATTCTTGGTGGTCATATGTGGCAGCTCTCTTAGAGAGCAGTGCATTCATTCTATAGATGTCAAAACTGAGATTCAGAAAGGGCTGGATCTTATAACCCTTTCTAGGCAGAATTTTAGCACTCGTTCAGGGCCAGAGACTTGAGTTACAATGTGCATGCTGGCCATTTGTGCTTCCAGATGGTCTCAGATACAGATCTAACCCTCAAAGAGTTCTGGAAGGAACATGACTGCATCCTTTCCTGTAATCCTCGGCCAATGTCTCTTTAAGGACACTGAGATCTGCCTATAAGAAAGTGTGGCCTAAAATTATACAGGAGAGAGACTTTGAAGGCAATTGACCAACTTGAGTTACAACCAGCCCTCGGGAACAAATTTAGTTTGTAAGATGAGGGTCTGCTGTTCTTAGCTTTTTTTAGTGGAGATAATTTAAATCTAGGCTAGTAATTTTTAAATATACAGTACACTACTTTCACTTATGAGTACTATATTATACAACAGATCACTTGAAATTATTCTTTCTATTTAACTCAATTTTGCATCCATGGACCAAAATCTATCTCTTCAACTCCAGCCATCTGTCTCCAGCCACTGAAGCTACTATTTCACTCTCTGCATCTGTGGGTTTTACTCTTTTTAATATTCCACACATAAGTGAGAGCATGTGGTATTTGTCTTTCTATGTGTGACTTATTTCACTGAGCATGACGTCCTCTAATTTCATTCATGTTGTTGCAAATGGCAGGACTTCCTTCTTCAAGGGTCAATCATATTCCATCATGTGTGTGTGTGTGTGTGTATATACATTTTCTTTATTGGTTCATCCATTGATGGACAATTAGGCTAATACAAAGTGGACATTCAAGAAATATTTGTTGAATGAATCAAAAGCTGCCATTGATGAAAGTTTCTCTGTACTGTCTTTGGAACCGGTATACCTGGGTCATTAACTCCATTGACCTTTGTTAAGATCCAGCCCTTCTGAATCTCAGTCTTGACATCTATAGAATGAATGCACTGCTCTCTAAGAGAGCTGCCACATATGACCACCAAGAATCTTTTCCCCATCGTTACATCCACGATTCCTTGCTGCTCTTAGGGAGTAGGTAAGCCAGACGCATGGCCTGATCTTGTGTGCAGCCCTAAGGCCTAGAAAACAGTGCTCCAAATCTTGATTTTATATTAAATTAATGAGAAATAAGATGAGTAAGGGAGAAAGGAGGTTCAAATTTGAGGGAGCTGGGAAAGGGAGAGATTTCTCAGTAGTTTGGGGCTGAAAGAGAAAACCAAGAAATACTTGAAATTTGGGGGTCATTTTCAAAAGGAATCAGTACTCAAATTTCTAAACTTAAAATAAATATATCAAGCAAACTTGACCCACGTGGTGATCAAATGCCCTATTTATTAATGGTCCTTCCAGAGTAGATGTAACAGAGAGGACAGCAAGCCCACTTGAAATGTCAGACATTCAGAAATCCAAGGCCTCGGACCAGCCTCTCCACATCCCAGAAGATGTGCCGAGGTAGCCTTCGCAGCTTGCTCTGGAGTTAACCTAGCAATCGAATGAATTTAAGACTTTGGTCCTTGTGGACTCAGAGAAAGAGCTAGGGCTTTGTCATCCAATTGGCCTAGACCAGAGGGCACTGAGAAGATCTACGAGGAGCAGATGCTAGCCTTAGCTCCTTCGAGAGGAAAGTATAGAAGAGCTCAAATTTAGGAGATACACAGCTTCACCATATGACCACAGTCCTCAGCTGCACAAATGCTCAGACTGAAATTTTGAAAAGTGAAACGTGTCCAGAATCACACAGCTGAAGAGAGTGGAGCCCAGAATCGAAGCTGAGCCCGTGTGACTGATGACTGAAAGCCCCTCTCTCCCAGCTCTCACATACTCCTCTGCTTAAGCCCTCTTTGACTAATCCTTAATGGCTAATTAGTCGTCCCATCATTAAAAGGAATCAGAGAAAGGAGAAGGAATGGGGCTCCCATGACCTGCTGACCTTGTTGTGTCATTAAAAGGAGATAGCTTTGAGTCAAAACACAGCGGATTTCTTCTATATGAGTCTCATATTATCCAACATCTTCTGGATTCTCAGACCCTCCCCCCTCCATTAGACCCCACACACTGAAACAGTTCACTACTGATATTTTTCTGTTCTGAGGAAACTAAAAGAATGCTTGGAAAATTCTTAAAACACTTCCTGGAACATATAAACACTATAAGAATGTTGACCAATAAATACAATAAACATTATCAACATTTTCAGGTAATTTAAAAACCATAGAGTAACATAGAAATCACATATAATCCCACACTAAGAACCCATAACTAAAACTTCACTGCAAGTAGGAATCTATCACATGCCATGAAACCTTTTTTCATGAAAATGAAAGATTTTTAATGTATATTGTTTCTGTGGCCTAATTTTCTCACAGTAATATGCTGGACACATTGTTTAATGTTGGTAAACATATTTACCCCATTTTAATACATTCATAACACTGCTTCTTATGGACACACCAGTAATTTAGCTACTTCAATCACATTGGTGGACAGCTTAATTATTTCTAATATCTTGATAAACAAAACTGTGATGACTCCCTTTGTTGTAACTCTTTGTGTCTTGTCTGATTTATGCACTTCTCCAGATTGCCTTGAAAAGAAATTTCACCCAACTGACACCAACAACACATTTCTCTGACTACTGGCTTGAATTAACTAACGTATTTTTCAAATCTTTCTTAACTTTTGATGACTTTTCCATTTGTATTCCCTTCATTCACTGTTCAGTTATTTACTTTTTTCTAATAAGTTTTTAAGAACTTTTAAATACTAGCGCTCTTGATTCTCTTTTTGACAAATGTTACAAGTATTTTTTGCATTTTGTATGTTTTGTATATTTGTATATTTTTTGCAAGGATTAGATTAATATGTAGTGAAAGTTATCAGTCTTTCACACTATAGTTCCTGCCTTTGACATGTTAGAAAACCTCTTCTGCACCTTCAGAGCATAAAATATTTACCCACATTCTTCTAAATTTCTCTAGTTTTGTTTTTCACATTAAGACCTCCAGTAAATCTGGAATTTGTCCCCGTGTATTTTTGAAAGTTTTACATTAATCCTTCAAATCCTTGATCTTAAATGCCCAATTTTCCCTTTTCCTTGGCGAGTACCAAGGATTTGTACATCTTTGAAGAAAAACTATAATATAGAAATTACAGTAACTAGTATGTTTGCCTACTTTCCAGAAACCTATGATATTTTCCCCAAAGCAGCACACTAATAATGCTACTGCTTCACTTGACCTATCATTCCATCAACATGAACGCTTATTTTTCTGACTTTGCTAATCTCTACCCTTGAGGACACTAGGCTTCTTTATGAAGAGGGAAGAAAAGGAAGGAGGGGAGGTGACAAGTACTGTTAAAGACTGTTAAAGTTGGTTCAGATAATGCAAGGAAGGCAGAAAGAGCAAATGAGTGGTGTGACAGTTTTTCAAAGTTTCCCTTTGAAGGGTGGAAGACAAAGTGAAAAGAGAAGCTGGAGATAATGATGTAGAGACAGCAGAAAGCACCAACCCCAGCTCTGAGAGCCTGGGATTCACATCCAGTTCTTCCGTGCTGGGATTAGAGAAGTACTCTCCATTTCCCTAGGTCTTGATTTTTCCATATGTAAAGTGGGAGAGTGGGAATGGAGGGGGAAGCCTATGAGATTCAGTTCCATCCACATCTTTATTTAATGACATTTATGGAATAGGCATGATTCTGGGTAATAAACTAATTTCTTCCCATTAAGCAGTTCTATGAGGATTTCTTTATTCACATCTTTTTAATGTTCTAAAGAGCCTTAAAATTTCCAGAAACTGGACTACCTGGAAGTTTGTGACCCAAGGAATGAGTGATGTCTCTAGTCAGGTCCAAGGAGGTAAGGAAGAATGTGACAAAGTGAGGGGGACATGATCAATTAGATCAAATGTTCCAGTCACAGGAAACTGGTAATAACTAAGGCTTGGGGGTCTGGCTGCGCTAATCCTGGTAGAACTTGCCTCTGGGCCCGTTCTCAAATACCCATGACTCTCTGCTCCATGTTTCCTGAGAGGCAAGATGCTCATCCCTTATTCACTCACTCGTCAATGTGGAAACAGAGGCAAGGCTTCAACACAGAGACTCCGGGTATTCATCTACTTAAAATGCTAACCTACCCAGAGTACACTGCAGCTGCCCTTCAAAGACTGAGTTTTCTTCCTCTAAATATTTTATCAGTATATATTTATGATATACAATAATTACACTCACGCTAGGGAATTGGCACAGACCCTTATCCTATCTTGATGATTTTTACTTTGCCTTCCCCTCCCTGTCCTCCCATCTTCCCCTTCCCTGGATCTCCTTTCTACCTCTACAAAGTTGACCTGCCTGTTTTCTTCTTCGTTTTGCTCCTTAGACTATTTGTACTTTGAGTGTCTCATATAAGCGAAGCCATATGATATTTAACCCTCTGATTTATTTCACTTGGTATTATGGTATCACAGGGCATCCATGTTCCCTACAAAAGACTCAAATTTATCCTTATTTATGGTCCAGTAGTACTCCACTGTGTATAAATATCATGTTTTCTTTATGCATTCAATGTGTCAATGGGCATGCAGGATGTTTCCACAATTTAACTGCTGTGATTTGTGCTTCTATAAATATGAGAACATGTATTTTGCAATAATATGATGATTCTAACCCTTTGGAGAAGATATCCAGAAGAGGATAACTGGATCGAATCACATTTGTATTTTTAGCTTTCTGAGAATTTTCACAGTGGAGTATGTCTTTTCCCAGTCACCTCCTGCCTCACACCCCTACAAATCTTGGTGACACTCACATTACTTTCTGAGCTCCATTTGTATAATGACATCTGAAGCCATGTATTTTAGTCTTTGGCCCCTTTCCTATTATTTTCTCTTAAGAATAACTAGACATTTCCATGATTGTTTTCCTTTTTCAATATCATACTTGATGTCCTCTAAAGTGTCCCTTCTGGCTAGTCTGGTCCGGGTCCTGGAATTTAAATCTTCTCAGTTCTCCTTGTTTTCATCACCTGCACTCTTACTTGGAACCACCTCGCCACAGCTGTAGTTTCTCATGTGCCAAGCACATTCTTACTCCCCTCACAGAAATCAGTGGAAGAATATCTCAAAAGAAAATAAAAAGAGAACAATGGTGGTCTGTGCTGCTGGGAGCTCAAGCAAAATGAGCGTGGAAGTGTCCTTCAAATTTAGTGATGTAGAAGTCACTAGTAGCATTTTCGAGAACAAGTTTGTAGGGTGACAAGGCTGGAAATCTTATATGGGCTTTAGTTGATCCTGAAGTACTGAAGAATACGATTAGGTAAGCCTTTCAAGTAGGGTGTTGATGGGGAAAAGAGAGCTTCAGGGTAGCCAAAGATGTGTGTGAAATTAAGGAAAAGGATTTATTTTTTAAGAAAGGAGACACTGCTGGTGATGCAGCTCAGTGGCACTGCACCTGCCTTGCAAGTGCAAGGTCTTGAGTTTGATCCCTGGTACTGGGGGTGGGGGGATGGGACACTTCACAGTGTTTAAGTGCTCTTTGGGAGATCCTAGTGGAAAGGATAGAAAATGCGGGGGGAGGAGCAGAGACAACTTAGTGAGTACATTCTTGAAGACTGGGATCCAGGTGACAAGCCCTGGGACTAGTTAGATAGCAGGGGTGACACTTCTGTAGTGAGTGGAATGAAGAGTGTAGGGCATACACTCGTAGACTGAGTGCATGCAAACTGGAGACATGCTAATCTGGCATCATCTGTTTTCTCTGCAGTGTAGGACACCAAGTCATCTAAAAGACAAATAAGGGAGTGTTTACAGGCTCAAAAATGCTGACCATTTAAAGAAATAATGAGGAACTAGGAAGAGCGAGCCTTTTTGAAAGGGTGAATATATAGCTGAACTCATCTTTGTGTGGTGTGATTTTCCCCTTGTACCACTCAGTAGCTGAAAGGTAAGCCCAGAGGAGACTAGTTGGACTCAGCCAGGCCTGGAATGTTTTAGTGCATTGCCATAGACAGATAATGGAGAAAGGACATCAAGGAAGCCTGGTAAACAAGCAGTGAAGTTAAAGGTGCCCCTGGAGAATGCAGAGCCCCAAGCAGATATTTTTACGACTTCTCTCTAAATAAGAAATGTAAGGGCTAGAGATACAGATCAGTGGGGCTGCTGCCTGTCTGGCAAGTACAAGGTCCTTAGTTTAATCCTTGGTTCCACAAAAAAGAAAGAAAGAAAGAAATATAAGCAGGAAATGCATCCCAAAGTCTACAGCCCTGTGCTGTGGAGAGAGGGGCCATAAGCACTTCATTCTTACGATAGCTTTGCTTTCCATACTACCTTCATCCTACATTCCTCATGCTGCCACCAGAGTGGAGGATGGTGGAGGGGCCCAGTGCACCGTGTGAAGAGTGGCCCCATTCATGTCACGAATGTCTTTCCATCTTCCGGTAGGGATGAAGATCAAGATGGGAGAGTGTGGCTTTCCCATGTTGTTCAAAGGCAAGAAAATATACTAATCAGTTAGTGGCACAATGGTGATCTCAAAAGTCCGGGAAAGAGGGCCGGGGAGTTAGCTCAGTGGTTCTGGTGCCTGTCTTGCAAGCGCAAGGACGAGGGTTCAATCCTCGGTAACCACATACCATACTGGGTGTGGAGCCTCACACCCAGAAGCAGCCAGTGCCACATACCACAGTGCCGGGCGTGGTGGCTCACGCCTGTCATCCCAGCACTCTGGAGGCAGAGGCAGGAGGAATGCTGTGATGTCAGTTTGAGGCTGAGCTGAGTGCCAGCCTGAACCACAAAGCGAGATCCTGTCTCAAAAAACCTAAAAAAAAAAAAAAAAAAAAAAATTCCGGGAAAGAGATAGATATGGCTATGACCAGGAGACAGCTTGACAGAGGGAGAACGCGTGAGCAGGGGTGAAATGACACTCTGCATGCCTCAGTGATAGCTGGGGCTGGAGGAGGTACCCAAGGGAAGCGGAGAGTGCCACCACTGCCCTCCACCACATAGTGATACAGACACAACATGACACTACAGTCTGAATACACACAAGGATCAGCGAGGACAACCAGGGCCCCAGAGTTCTGAATCCACCCTCACCCCCTGAAGACACTAGGCTTCTTTATGAAGAGGGAAGAAAAGGAAGGAGGGAAGGTGACAAGTACTGCCAAAGACAGTCTGTTAAAGTTGGTTTAGGTAACGCAAGGAAGGCAGAAAGAGCAAATGAGTGATGTGAGAGAGTTTTTCAAACTAGCATCTCAGCACTGTTCTGCAGCCTACTCTTGTCCAGTGCTACCAAAGAAATGTTGCACTTACTGGCAAGAAGTATTTTGTCACCAAGCCTGCAAGCTTGACCCAGCCACTGGGCCCTGAGACAACCCTATAGGTGTGGATATCCAAGGCTCCTTATATATAAGGCAAGAGAAAGAAGACAGACCAGAGCTGGCGGTAGAACAGCACAAAGGTCATTTGTTGGAGATATAGATACCGTATTCAAATAACTGCTATAATAGAAATAAATGAATTAGCAAGTCAGAAGTTGAGGTCAGGTAGTATGTAAGCCATATGAGATTATCTTTTCCAATATGGAGAGAGGTCACATGATAGTAACTTCCAGAGTCCTCACTCACAGGGTGCGTGAGTGAGGGCCCTGGAGATGAGGAGCTCAGGAATCAGAAGGTTTGGGTGCTAGGTACTTAGCTCATTCTCACAGAAAGCAAGGTCACTGAAGATGATGGCAGTATTTGGGATGAAGAAGTGCCAGAGAAATCCAGAGGTTGGAAGAGGTGCCACAGAGGGCCGGCAGGGCTTCCAGGTTCCATAGCTGCAAGTTAATGGTTCAAAAGAGGAATCCCACCTTTCACTCATGCACCAAGCACTTACAAGGTGCCCGTGAGAGATACACAAACACGTCGTTATTGCTTCTCTTCTGTTCAATTTTGTACTTGTTGAGTGGAAAAAGCCAATTACATGTTTGTGGAGTAACTAAATAAACATCAAGCACTCTGCCAGTGCTGACAGTTTTTTAAAAAATGAATAAAAAACAAGCATTTTACAGTGTATTTGGGGAGAGAAAAATGATGACTCTTATTAATGTGACCTTAGCACTTGCATTGTGTATCACCTGCACTCCTGCTGTAGACGAGGTGGGATTATCATGGAAATTTGGCTTGTTCAGACCCACTAAGTGACGTGCTCAAGGCCACATGCTTGCAAGCATCAGGGCAAGTGTTCCAAACTCCATCTGCCGGCCATTGCATTCACCCTGTGAAGTATCCCTTCCTCAGGGCCTTCAGCATCACACCTTGGGGACAACTGTCCAGAATGGGGCTCCCGCTCCTCTCTTATAAAGCAATTCCCTCAAATGCTTCCCAACCCCATCATTTTGCCCAACAGTGTTTAAATAAACAAGTATAGTGAGTTCCATTTGAGACTAACCTCAGCCTCCATTCAGAAGTCTAAAAAAACGTAATAAAACGCTTGTGAACTCTCTCACTACTTGTCACGTCTTACTTAGAGGGTTTTTGTTTTCCCTTCCTAAACTGCCCAGTTAACCACACATTGTGCATTTAGTAAAGTGCTGCCTACATAACAAGCATGGAGAAGCCAGGATTTAGGGGTTGCGAAGCAACGTATGGTATTTAAAAAAAAAAGAAAAAGAAAAGCCTGTCCATAGGAAAGTTTGCCTTTCACTGAACCAAGTGTTTCCTCTTACATTCTCCTAGACCTGCTTTCAAACTCTTTTCTTTGTTGCTTTACAAAAAGATTGTTTCTTCATTAGCCTTTAAATCCTCCTGATAATAGACTGTGGAATTCCTCAAGAGCTGGGGGGGGGGGGCTGGCAAAGAGATGGGTGGAGTGTTGCATCATTAGCATCTTATCAAGGCTTTTCCATTCTTGTTCTGTATTTTTCAGTAATTAATAACCTGCAAAAGTAAACGAATCATCAATATTTTGACCTACCGTTTCCTGTGTGGGATAGGAATAAAAGTCCTTGAATTGGTGGTTGTCAGTCCAGATAAATTGTTTTTCAAAGCTTCGAAGTTATTCTCCAGTGTCACTTCCCAAGTGGGCTTGGGAGCAGTGGGAGTTTATTCGAATAAGCCGAGCCTTGGCATCCTCTGATGAGGCACTTGTGACAGCCCCCTAGCTTGACTACTCTTACCCATTTGGGGTCCCATGCACCCACACGTGCACCTGCTCTTACTCCCCAGAGTGACTTGGGCAGGCTCCCCATTGGCCTGAAAACGAAATATTAATTTCTTAACCTGGTATGCAGTGCTCTCCCCAAACCAAGTTGCATTTTCTTTCCCCTTGGCCTCAACCTATATCCTATCACGTACAAAATCCTAGTGATGCACCAATGAATCTGGTCACAAAGTTTCTGATGTTGATTGAGAAAAATCCTGGATTTTGACTGAGAGTGACATAGTCCGTGGCTAGGACATAAGAATGTATCATTTTTCTTGCTTTCCATCCTGGTTGATGGTCATTGAAGGGATTATGACAAAGAAAGATGAAAATTAGGAGACTTCGAGAAAGTAAGCAGGCCTAAATCAAAGCACAGTGATGCAGAGAAAGTAGCTATCTGCTCCTAACTTTAGTGACCTGTTCCCCGTCCTCTCGCCAGGGACAGTTTATAAGGGGACGGACTCCACCTTTTGGGCCCTTTGATTTGAATCCATAGTGAAGCATGTGAGCTGTCACAATCCAAAGCTGCCTTTCTAGAACTTCCACTGAGGCAACTTCAGGTGTGTGTCCCTGGCTCCAGATCATCCTTCACTTCTATGTCTTGGTGATACTTCCCTTCATAAGACTGAGGATCTGTGGAGCTGCCTCTCACACCTCCACCTGTGAGAAAGGAGGCCCTTCTCCAGCAGACCAGCCAGACCTGCCCCGGTGTTCACGTAAGGGAGCCTTTTGCTACAGTCATGGTGACTGTTCCGTAAGAGTAACCAAACCAAAGACTAGAGAACATGTGCATGTGCGTGTGGTGTGTGTGTGTGTGTGTGTGTGTGTGTGTGTGTGTGTGTGTGTGTGTATGTAATTAGCTTCCCTTTCTGTCACATATCAAGCTGGCATTTTGGGAACAAGCTGCCATGCAGCTTCCAGTGCATGTTTCTGAATAGTCTCAAGACTCGTTCTAGGCTCTTGGACTGGTCTCTTCAGTCTTTGCTTGTGCTTATGGCTATAAGTGTCTCCTCTGTGGGTTTTTTCCTAGGAATTCAAAGTGTTAGGTCCTCTCAGAAATAGCCCAAATGTCCATCACTAAATGAATGGATAAAGGTATGTCTTTTTTCATGCAATGGAGTATTACTCTGCCATAAAGAAAGATAAATGAGACATTTCTAGGTAAATGGATGCATCTTGAAATCATACTTTTAAGTGAAATAAATCAGACACATGTGTTTAAATACTGAATTGTATCTCCTGTGTGAGAAGCTGAAAGTGCAAATATGAATCAAAATGGATGATAGATATTGAGAAGTAGGAAGAAAATGTTCAAATGGGAAGAGGAACACGAGAGGAAGAAGGGGAAGGGAACAGAAGGAAAAGGAAATAAAGAGAGTGAAAGAATAATTGGAAACAAAGATATCCTAAATAAAGAGGGGAAGAAGTGTTGAAGGACAAGGAGGAGAAGGGGAAAAAAGAAAACGCCAAATATATGATGTACAGGTACAAATCTTCTATGATGAATGTGATCATAATGTATACTTAAAATGTGTCAATAAACTCAATAAAGGGGAAAAATGAGAAGACAAAGCTTTAGCCATTTCATGGTCTTTCTCAGCACTAACATTCTGCTTCCCAGAATAAAACTTTGGAAAACTTTCCTTTTATCTTTCCAAACACAGCACATGACATCCCTGTACATCTCTGAAGAGTTGACTTCTTAAAGCAAAGTATGCTATCAGGTCCCTTCCAAACTGCTTTAGTTGGGTATTTGGGTAATTCTGGCTTTGGGAAGAATTCCAATATGTCATCGGCAAAATTCCACCTACCACAGAAGAAAGAGTAACTTCTCTTCTCCTTCCTGGCCTAGGATTTTGGAAGCAGCTGCCTGCTTCCCATGTGCAACCATTGGGAACGTGTTGGGGGGGTCCCTGCCCAGGCCTCTTCACCACCACACCTTCCAGGGCTCCTGTACCAGGGCCTTTCTGGCCTCCCCGACCCCAGGCAAGCTCCTCTTGCTCTCTAGGATGACCTGGATGCTCCCCGCGACAGAATTCTGACAGTAGCTACTCCCGCAGCTCCCCAATCACTTAGGACAGAATGTCCTGTGTGCTGATGATGGCTTCTGGTTTTCAAGGCCCCAGTGACTTGGCCCTGAGGTCTCTGGCTCGAGGTGCCTCCCCTATGCAGACACCATACTCTATCTCTGTGTTTCTTTATAATATTATCCTGGGGCCACCCACTGCCTCCTGAATCATGGTTAGCTGTGGTGACACTTGGAAACCAGCATTTATGCATGACACTTTCACAGTAAGGTTGGTGAATTATTCATCTAAACTACCTACTCTCCTCTTCTCTACCATGAACTTTAAGTCCATACTACTCTAATCTCATGTCTAGATTAATGATGGAATCACTGAACTGTTTTGCCTGCCACTTAAGTTGAAGAGTCACTGGTCTAAAAGACAAGTGGATAGTTCAGGAGCAACCTATAGCCATAACTATGGATAACTAAAGAATAAGGACAACTCTTAAGGGAAAACTGCACTGGAGCTCAAAAGAAAACTGCAAATGTAGTGATTACCCATAGAATCATGGAAGAAGGGTTAGGAAATGTCCAAAAGCACATTCAAGAATGAACTCACTGAGAAAAAAGCTAAGAAAACAATTCCAGTCATAATAGCTTCAAAAAAATTAAATACCTAGGGCCAGGGATTTAGCTCAGTGGTTCCAAAGACTGCCTTGCAAGCTCAATGTCCTGAGTTTGATCCCTGGTAACCACATACCACAGTGCCAGACGTGATGGTTCATGCCTGTAATCCCAGCACTCGGAAGGCAGAGGCAGGAGGATTGCTGTGAGTTAAAGGCTCACTTGGGCTACTTAGTGAGTTCACAGCCAGCCTGAACTACATAGTGAGACCCTGTCTCAAAAAAAAAAAAACCAAAACAAAAAAAAAAACAAAACACACTTTAAATGCCTAATTGTCAATCAACCAAGGAGGGAGAAAAAACTCTACAGTGAAAATTATAGACTTCTGAAGAAAGAAATTGGAGAAGATATTTAGAACATAGAAGCATCCCTTGTTACTGGTAAGAGGAATTAATGCTGTGGAACTGGTCCTATTACCAAAAGCAATCTCCAAATTCAATGCAATGCCTACTAAAGTGCCAATAACATTCTTCGCAGAGGTAGGAAAAAGTCATAAAATTCATATAGAATCATAAAAAACCCAGAATAATCAAAGCAATCTTGAGCAAAAAAGGGCAAGATTAGTGGTACCATAAGACTGAAATTCAAGTTATACTGCAAGGACAGAGGAACAAAATAGTATGATACTGGCACCAAAAAGTAGCAGATCAGTGCAATTGACTAGAAGACATAGGAACAAGTCTAAGTACCTGCTCAATGGCCCGAAGCCATCTGACGCTAGACAAAGGTGCAGAAAACATATACTGGAGAAAAGACAGCCTCTTTACCAAATAGAGTAGGGGAAACTGGACATCCGTAGTACAGAAGACTGAAAGTAGACCTCCACCTCTCACCCTGTACAAAAGTCAAATCGAAGTAGATTAAAGACACAGATTTAAAAACAGAAACTTAAAAACTATTAGAAAAACACTTCAGGCCATAAGCGCAGGCATAAACTTTCTGCATTGAACCCTAATAGCACAGAAAATAACATAAGAATTGACAAGTGGGATTACATAAAATTTACAGCCTCCTGCAAAGCAGAAGGAACAATCAACAGAAAGAAGAGAAAACCTACAGGATTGGGGAAAACTCATACCCCGTACTCTTCTGATAGAGGACTAATATATACAGTATATAAACAACTCAAAAAATTAACTCCTGAAGTACAAATGACCTAATCAAAAAAATGTACAAATGAGCTGGATAGACATCTCTCAAGAGAATTACAAATGACCAGTAAGTGTACAGGGGAAAATGTTCAACATTTTTAACCATTAGGAAATTCTATTTCATCTCAGTTAGAATGACTATCATCAAGGACATAAAAAGCAATAAACACGGGTGAGAATGGGGGAGAGCCTCCTATATTGTTAATGAGAATGCACACTTGAATCATTATGGAAATCATGGAGAGCCCTCAAAAAGCTAAAAGTAGAAATACCATTAGATTTAGCTATAACACTTCTTGGTACATTCCCAAAAGAATCAAGATGGTGTATGATAGTGACACATGAGTACTCATATTTAGAGTGGCACAGTCCACAATAGATAAACTGTGAAAAACACTCATTGCCAATCAACAGATGAATGGATAAAGAATGTGGGGTGTACAAACTAAGGAGTATTATTGAGCCATAAAATATGAAATTTCCTTCACAGGAAAATAAACAGAACTCAAGATCATGATATGAAGCGAAATAAGCCAGAGTCAGAAAGCTAAATATCACATGTATTCTCTTATATGAAAAACCTAACAAGTTATTAATTAATTAATTACTTAAGGAGAGATGCTAACAAACTAGAAGGAGACCTTGGGAGATGAAGAAAGGAACTATAATGTTGAAGGAGAAAAGGGAGTGAGGAGTAAAGGATTTTAAAATGAGCAGAGTAAATTAAATATCTGCTCCAAATTCCCTGAATGAACCCATGATTCTGTATTACTAGCGTGCATTAACAAAAAGCAAAGGAATTCACATCACCGCTGGAAAATGCATGGAATCACATAAAAAGGAGGAAAAAGAGCTTTGGAAACTCAGAGGAAGTAGACTGTTGATGATAACCGAGGGTTGGGAGAGCCTCTAAAGGAGAACTTCCTTGAGGAGAAGTCAAGAAGGCTACACTCCCAAGATGAAGAGAATTCACACAGGTAGTGAGGGAATGGGAAGGAGCGGAGCTGTGCTATTTATCAAAGCCTTAACTTCAGTGTGCATTTCTGTGACTAGCTCCTTTACTAAGAATGTAATCTGAAATTAAATGACCAAAACTGTTAACCATTGAATCTGGGTATGTATAGGGGCTTTCATTATATTACTCTATTTGATGTGTGTTTGAAGGTTTTCATGTGAAACTAAGTATGTATGTCTATATGTATAACAAAAGCCAAAGTTTTACTAGCTTTCTCTAATGTATCAGAATGGTTTCTGATGTTTAATGCTCCTACTTTGATTGTTCTTCAGTTAAAAGACCTTCATATTTCATCGATTATCTCTAAAAATGTTGAGAGAGTCATTAAAGGGGCATTTGCTATAATTATAAGGCCTTGGTGTCCCATTCTCTGTTTATTTCTCACAATCTACAGCCACTAAACAAACCAAAGATATAAGAACACAAGAATTTCACTGAGCATGGTGGCTCATACCTGTAATCTCAGCACTTGGGAGGTCAAAGCAGAAGGACTGCTGTGAGTTCATGGCTAGCCTGAGCTACAAGAAGACAAGAATTTGACTTTATGATATAGAAAGTAAGGCTGAGATAAGTAGAGAAGTGTGCCTACAACAGAAATGAATCATGAACCTTACAACATGCTCTGAGCTGATTTGCTACAGCTATTTAACTATGCTTTTATTTGTAGGAAATACTTTTGCTGTAATAATAGTTGCATTCTAGCATAAATAGAGAAATTTTACTGACCTAAAATAAGTACAGTATACAATTTACAAATAATAATAAAAATACAACACTCTTAACTATGAGTTCCATATAGCCAATTGAGTTTTCCAGAATATTCTTGATTTTTACTGAATTCTGTCATACATAGCCAACCTGTGTCACAGTTCAACCATGATCTAACAAATATGGCTACTTCTTGAACCACTCTTTTCTCAGCAAATTTATTGTTGTCAAACTTAATATATGAATCTAGATAAGCTTTACTTCACTTTTATACAAATCATATTCATTAAAATGAAACATTTTAACCTTAGAATTATGTATGGCAAGTATTCACTTGTTCAGAATAGGGAAAATTTTTCTAGCTATTCTTCAAGCAATGGACTCAGACCTAGAATATATATATTAAAAAAACTCAAAAAAATTAGAACTTCCCAGATTAAAAGACCCAGTCAAAAAAAGGACAACTGACATCATCTGGAGACTGGATAAAAAAGCTGTGGTTCTTCTACAGAATGGAGTACTACTCTGCCATAAAAAATGATAAGTTTGAATCATTTCTACTTAAATGGACATACCTTGAGGATATCCTCATAAGTGAAATAAATAGGGCACAGATAGATACATATCGCATCTTTTCTCTGGTATGAGAAAATGAAGATGTAAATGAGTCCTA
>PVIR01007690.1:0-59900 GCA_004026965.1 Petromus typicus | reverse complement strand
TTTTTGGAAGCAAAATAACATGACTGTGTAATTTTATCTATAAATTAAAATGCTTAAAAACTAGGAAATTTAATTTCTTCCAGAGTTCCTACAACAAGTAGACCAACATATGTATAACACAGCATGTAATCAAACTTGAAAGAACACTACAATTAGTTGCTAGTGTATAGGTATTTCAGTATAAATTAGCAGAAAGACATCAAGCAGAGTTCATTGATACTATTTCTCTCTAAAATCTATAGTTTTGTTTGTAATTTTTAGATAATTTTGGAAACTTTTTATGTTGTTTTAATTATCTTCATTAATTTTTCAACTTTGTAGTCTTTAAAATGTAACTCCTATAACTTGGTTTTGTGATATTTTAGTGTTGCAGATAGAAAATCAGTGAGTATAGGGGCCATTTTAAAAAGCTTTATTTAAAAATAAGACATAGACACAGAAAAATTCACTAGCATGTGTCCAGGTCAATGCATCCTCAGAAATTAAGTATTTCCTATTAAGGAAAAATAAAGGCTTTTTGATTCTCCTTTTGAGCGAAAACTTATCTATGAAGGTGACACCTGTCCCCACTTCTAACACCCAGAAATAATTTTAATCTGATTTATTTATTCATTTGTTGTGGTTTTTGATCATCCCAATACTTATGTGATTCATCCATGTCGCCGCATATAGTGATAACCTACTACATATACTGTGAAGTACATATGATTCGTACGTATTACTATTATGAGGATTTGTGATAATTTTCAGATTGGTTCTGTTTTGGATAGTGTACTAATGAAGATCCTATCTTATGGCTGTTGTTGAATATATCTAAATGTTTTTCATAGTTTTGGAATAGTTTATATATAGTTGTGCATTTGTTGAGCCTCTATAAAATAAATCATCTTCCTTGAATATATTATTCCTTGCCTACAGTAAAACATCATCATTTATTTAAAATTATTCTCAGTCATAAGTTCTAAAAGCAATTGTAATGGCATCATCGTTATCTCATATTTGGGAGAATGTGAGCAATCATTTTTAGGATTAACTTTATGGATGTATCATTTCTCTAATATTATCACAAATGAAGAAAAATGAATAATTACAATTTAATCACTTCTTGGTAAATAAATGAACTTTTAATTGTATAAAGCTGTAGTTTTTACGATGTCATTTCTGAAGTAGGTGGAAGTACTTTTTATCATTATTTCAATATTACATTGACATAGCCTAACCTGTTATCATCTTTTTGTTTGTTTGTTTTGTAGTCCTGGCGATCAAACTCGGGATCTTGTGCTTGTCTGGCAGGTGTGGTGGTGCTGAGCTACATCCCCAGTCCACAATCTTTTTGTAAGTGAAATATGAATTTATTATACAAAGATCATACAGAATGCTTTTTATTTACAAAGAAAAGTGACCTTTCCTGCTTCCCTGTTTATCCTTGTCATGATATTATGTCAATGCAAGTTCCTTCAAAGGAAAGAAAGAGTCATATTCTTACAATAGTTCTTAAGTATTCATGCTCACTAAATTTTAAAAAGGGCTGGCAAGTAGACACAAAATATAAAAAATGGTCTTTTATATGTACCTGGGAAGAATTTATTTTAAGTAATTATTTGAATCATATATTTTCTAAGATTTCTTAAGTGAATTTAGCAATTTTTGGAAAGATGAAAAAATTATTAGAAAATACAGCATCTAAGATGCAACTAAATTCCCTGCAGAAACACTAAAATAATGTAGAAGAGAACAGAGGTACCTTCTTATGTTATATTGACTGTGATTCTAGGAATAGGGATAAATTATTGTAATTACTTTTTGAAACCACATTTAATTGAGATGTGGTCAAAGACATGTGACAACTTTTTGTCATTCAGTATTTATTTTTGATTGCACATCTATTGGTCAAATAACATGCATACATCAATTCAGACTGTCTTCTTACCAACTTCTGTATATGAAATACATGATAGTAGCTGCTATATAGATCACCATATGGAGACATATAAAAGGAGTCTCTGATCCACTTTATAGAGATTGTGTGTGTGTGTGTGTGTGTGTGTGTGTGTGTGTGTGTGCATGTGTGTTATATTGAGCCCTAGACTAAAGAAGCAGGAGACTTCCAGAGGAAGTAGCGCAGTGTCCTGTGGAGGGGGAGAGTGCGGATACTGTGATTTGTTGGGTGAAGAATAAGGATGTGGAGGTGCATGGAGTGTAGAAGGGAGTCTTCATAGTCAACTGAAAGCTATATTCTTGAGGCCTTTCTGACAAGCAGCCTGGGTGTCAGTCCAATGTTTAAATAGGTGACTGACTTAATCGAATGCGGTACACATAAAACTCCTTATAGCTGGTCCCCGCTCCATCATGCAGTGCAATTCAGAGGGCTGTATATTTGCCCTTGATAATATCTATAAGATGAAGTTTTATAATTGAATGCACGGCTTCCGGTAGTAATATATAGCTAATTTTTAATGGTAGGGAAAGTTTGAAATTTTTCCTTTTTCTTGGCTCTCTTATATGTTAACTTCAGATTTCAAATATTTACTTAATTTTACTCGTGTTACTGGATTTATTATCTTTGAAAACCAAGTGTGACATAATTTTTTTATATTAATAAGGCTTCCCGAGCTTGGTTTCTGACTTTTGATTGTTCTTTGGGACTTAGAGACAGTCTCCTGGAAGCTGGACAAGACCTTCACAGCTGTGCTTGTGTTGGGTGGTTTCAGTCCAGAAATAATGCTCTTTCTGCATTACCATAGGGCACCAAGCTTTCTTTTGTGCTCAACATTGATTTGGATCTATAAAATTTAGTATGCCAAGTTTGTCATCAAACCCTTGCTTCTCAGGGGGGACAATGAAGTTTGAAGTTATTTTTGCAGAGCTAGAACTTCTTATTAATATTGGAAAATAGCCATGTTGATTCAAGAAAGGGTGGAAAGCAGGACTGTGTCTCTTTCACTTTGAAATAACATGTGATTTCTTGCTAAGTGCTTTACTTCAAAAAGTTGAAACTGTGTAGTATTGGGCTGCCTGAAAATCTGAGCTGTAGAGAGAAGACTAATTGAATGATGTCTTTCCTCCCAAAAATGTCAGACTGCTTGCCTGAGCAGGCTCATTTGTCCACTGCTCTATGGCATCCATCAAACCCAGCTCTTTACTGTCAGTCAAATTGACCAGGTGATATGTGCAGAACTTGACTGTGGGCTTGTGTTTTCACATTAGCTGATTGGCCTGGTTTCTCTAGTTCTGCTCAGCAGGCTGCCACTGTAGTGAGGAGAGAGACAGAGCCTTACAAACTCCTTACTGACTTCACAATTACCTTCAGCCTTCAAGTGAGTGCAGCCCACCTGTAAGACAAGCTGCTGGTCCAGGAAATGACAGCACCTTGAGTTACCAGGCTACTCTGCTGAAGTCCTGCCTTGCTGATATTTTTCTTTAGTTAATTTTTTTTTACTCTGTGTTACACGTTAAATTGTGTGCTTCCTCTAATGTTATAAAATCTTAACTGCTACTGTCTCAAAGTGGAAGTCCTATGCCTGTTTGTCTCAGAATGTCACAGACATAATTAGTGAAAATAAAGTCACACCAAAGTAGGGTGAGACTTTAATCAAAGTGTGCTTTCCCTAATAAAGCCCTGTCTTTATAAAAAGGGTAAATTTAGATACAGGCTCACATATCAGGGAAAGTCCACACAAATTCTTCTTCAACACCTTCAGAGGGAGCATCATGCTACCAGCCCCTTGATTTTGAAATTTCAGGCTTCAAAGTTGAGAGACAATAAATCTCAGTTATTCAAGCCACTCAGTGTGTAATGTCAAAGCTATGAGATTTGAGGCAGTGAACTTGTGGTCAGATAACTCTTTGTTTTTTTTAGTTTTGGTTTGGTTTTGGTTTCTCTTTGTTTCATTAAACTGTCCACCAATTAAAATAAATTTGATAACTTGGTATTTGGGCTTGAGGAGCAGTCTGGGCTTTTTATATTTTTTTCTCTCAATTGCTCTGCCATGAGCTGTTCTGTTATAATTGCTTCATTCAATCAAATCCAAGACTGGCACACAGGCTTGGTGTCAGCTAGCTGGGCAGCATGCTTGTGATTTGTTCTTGAAACCCTGGGAGAGTGATTATGTACTCTCTGAAGTCCATCAGCAGGTCGTATAGCAACCTTTCCTCAAGCTAGAGTACACTGGTCATGTAAAAAGACTTTTGGCATAGCTTTGACATTACATCCAGCCTAAAAACTAGTTTTATAATTCATTTTTGTATGCAGGTTCTTTATACTATCTTCAACTTCCTGGAAACAAAATTTACTAACTTGAAATGTTAGAATTATGTTAGAAATGCCTTTAGAAGCATCAAGGTAATTTAAAATGAGGTTAACCATAACTTTATTTTTTAAAAAGTCAGATTACTCACTTACACTCTTCCAAAACTCTTTAAGCTATTGACATGCCTAAACATTAATCATTTGCAGAACACTGCATAGGGGATACAAAAGGGAGATTTTAGGCAGTGAACTTGTGTAAATGTCCAGCTTAATACAAATCTACCAAGTGAGGATGAAGTATTAGCACACTAAATTGTTAATTGTGTGGCACTCACTATATGACCAAGAGATGAGAAAAGTGGTCTAAGTCTTTCTCCTGGTATGTTAAGACTGAATTTCCTTTCAAGTGTACCAAATTCTAGAACCTGGAGTTTTGAGCTCTAAGCCTCTGTAGTAGAGTGGTGGTTTCCCAAAGACTGTCCAACATGAGCTCTTCTAAGTGTTTCTGAAAAAACACTTTTCTTGGATATAATTGGGTTAAAGATCTCAAAATGAGATCATATTGGCCTGAGGGTGGTCCCTGAATCAATTGCCAAGTGTCCTCATCACAAAAAGAGCACACATAGAATCACTTAAAGGTAAGACAAGATCGAGAAGGATACAGAAATTGGAGCTGGGGAGCCCAAAGCACAGAGCCTCTAGAAGCTAGAAAACAATACTTTCCTACTGTTTTACATGTAACTGTTTCTTTCTCTAATCATCTAAAATAATATATATAATATTAATAATATATTATTATATTCTATATAATATATATTATATTATATATTCTATATATTGTATATTATTATATTATATAATATATAGAATATATAATAATATATATAATATATTATAGATAATATTTTTTCAACAAGATAAAAAAATAAGACAAAGCAGACAAACTCTGTGACATTGAATATGAGAGTTTTGATGTATTTCTTGTTTGGTTTCACCACTGATGTCTACTTCAGTGTAGAATAATACATGTAGAATGTTATTCTTAGATAACATGTAGCCTTATTCCTTCTTTGGAATATTAGAAGTGATCAAGTGTTGTCAGATATCTACATTAGAGAGAAATTTAATTCTGAGAAACTCATAAGAGCTTGGGGTATGATGAGAGTGATAAGCTCACAGATATGTTCATAAATGAAATAATCCCAAAGGTATTGGCCTAGAGTCTGAAAGAGGAGAGTGGGACTTATATATATCTCACACATATCTTTGTAAGAAAATTTTGAGAACAAGAAAGCACCTAAAGCATTCCTTGCCAGAGAAAAGAGTGGTCCACCCTGTTTTTATTTATTTCTTTTTATTATGTTTAAGTGAACTGGAAACATTTTTTTCTTTCAATATGATTTACTTTACATGTGTCCCTAAGAACATGCTTCTCTTAAACAACTTTTTAAGCAAAAGATTATTCTAGAGTAATCTATATATATTGAAAAGCACTCAGGAATTTTTGTTAGGTATTTATTTTAGAAAGATGTACAATCATCATTTAATGAGGTGGCCAGACATGCGATACTCTAAACAAAAGAAGATAATGTACTGTGGTTAAGCAATAACGTTACCTTCCCACATGTTGATCGAATCAATAATACTTTTATTTGGTTCTATAAGAACAGAAATGAAGATTTTCCCCTTATTCCTAAAGATTATGTGTTCAAGTGAAAATTATTCTTCATGTGGGTGATCTCTCAGGTAAAGTCTGCTTTGCTTGGGTGTGAAGACAGGGTTATTCCAGAAGAAAAAAATATCTCTTTGACTTAGTATTTCACTTTAATTTTGTAGGAACAAGATGATATAATTAATTAAGTAAAGATTTACAAGACCAGCTTTTTCTTCCTTCTTCCTGTAGCTTTCTCTTCTAAAAAGTACCACTGCAGATCTTTTGGTAATGTTATGGAGTCTTTAATCATAAATACCCTAAAAGTTATTTGTTGGCAAATTATAGGATTTTCCTCTTTGATCAGAAGGCAGTGAGCAGTGTTTAAGGAAACTCTTACTGGTGCATTACCATGGGAAAACTTTCAGGCTCACAACCTTAGGCTACCTAGTACTGTGTGTTTTGTATGAGATAACCAGAATTCCTCTTATAGTTTTTACAGTAGTAAGTATTAATATTTAAATAATTGTATTTTGTAGTGTAAAAATTATGTTCAAGCTTTCATATATTTTCATGTAGTTCTCACATTATATTAATTTAAAGGGTTATAAAACCTTAGCTCAGGAAATTATATAATCCGTATCCTTAATATTTTTATTTATTTATGTATTTGAGGTAGAGTTTCTTTCTGGTTCAGGCTGACCTGAACTCACTATGTAGCTCAGGCTAGCCTGGAACATCCAAGTGCTGGGATTATAGGTGTGAGCCACCACACTTGGCATTGTGATATGTGGTACTGGGGATCAAACTCAGGAACTTGCACTTGTCAGGCAGACACTGGAACCACTGAGCTAAATCCCTGGTTCTAGCTCTTAATATTTTAGTCAACACTTCTCAAGCATATTTGCTCATGAAGCTCATCTTTTGGAGAAACCCCATTGTCTCCTTTTGAGTAATATTTCCTCTTTAAAAATTCATTTAGAGAAGACAGTGTTAGCAGGACAAATAAAAAACACAGTTCTCTGTTCTTATAAGAGGGCACACTTGTGTTAACACAAGAGCACATAGAGAGATTTATTGAGATACTTTGAGGTAGTTTGTGAGTAACAACTCTTTAGGTCACTATCTTAGAGTATTAATAACTGCAGTAACAGATGATCTCTACAATCCAATGACTATACACACAAAGCTTGGCCTCTTGCTCACTTCATACTTGCAAGGCCTCACAAAGTCATTCTTCCTTCTGCCACATTCTGAGCACCCAAAATCTTTCCTTGATACTGTGCACCTTGTGCAGATCACTTCAGAGTGCATACCTAGCAATGGTAGATACGATTCCCACATTTCATTTTCTGGAGCCTGGTTTGTGGCTCCATGTCTAGTATTATGTCAGACAGTGGAGGACAGAGACATGGGTGAACATTTGGTTTTCATCACAAATTTTGAAAGATGGGTAGGGATTTTCTAGTGAGATGCAGTTGGTACAGTGAACCAACAGTGTACATATATACAGTGATGTATAGAAAGGGCACATATTTACCAAATGGAAGAGGTTTTTGGAGAACTGTGGTAAGTCTGAGTGACAGACAAACTTGGAGAAATCTTTTGGGAATGGATTGTAAAGAAATTTTTAAACCCTGTTAAGTATTTGGGCTACTTATCGTAAATCACTAGGAATCAATGGAAGCTTTTAAAATTAGCACATTGGGATTTTTATTCACATATGTAACTTGGATGAAAAGACTTGTGCAGAGAGCAAAATACATAGGAGGCTATGGGCTTGGCCTTGCAGATGGGCTTTAGAATCATTAGGGGAATCACTTTGGAGATGAAGAACCAATTAAATTAGTGAGATACAATTCTGGAAATATAGTAAATGTGAAAAGTCTTCTGTTATGATATAGGAATGTAAACATAAAATGACTCAAGTTTCTGGATTTAAAGGTAGGGAAGAGTGTAGCATTATTTTGTAAATATTACTTCAAAACTCAAGTGCATTTGGAAGTAACAATAATGAGTTGATTTTTTTCACATTGATTGTAGGACAAGTGTTGGAAGTATGTGGCTGGAATTCTAAAAAGAATGAGTTATTACTCGGAGCAAATTCATCCCACTAGGCCAAATGGAAACTTTAGAAATAGATGAAGCCGCATATGGACCACCATCAAAAAGAAGAGGAAAAGGAAGAAAAATACAAGGAAGATGAGGAAAAGAGGCAGAGGAGAAAGAATAAAGGAAGAGGAAGAGAGGAGACAGAAGAGGAAGAAAGAAAGGAGTGGGGGAACAAAGGGGACAAAGCAAAGGTTTGTCTGAAAAGCTGAGAATCAGTAGTGGGTGGAGAAATAAAGTACTATGAGACTGCCTTAGTGATAGTAATGAAAGTGTGTCAAGGATGCATGTTGTCTAGTAGAAAATAAACATCACTTTATATCAAACAAGATGTCTAAGAATTTTCCTTCTTTGAGCAGCAAAAGTATTTTTTTGAACATCAAATGGAAAAATAAAATGTGTTGTTGTAAGGAGTAAAAACAGTAAAGCTCTGCAACCATTTCATGAAATGCATTTCCAAACTTGTTTCTTGACTAATGGAAAGCATTTGTGTTCAAAACATGGCAGCTGATACCACTTTTATCCATAGTATCTACATTTTGTAAACACCAGATTTTATTGGAAAAATAAAGGAAAGCAATTTCATTACCCCAAATCAATGCAATACGGCAAGTGATGCCTTGCTTAATTCTGAGTGTTCCAACTTTGCTGCTGCTGACAGGCCGGCTTGGTGAAAGATGGAAATGATTGTCACATTTTTATTTACTTAGAAGAATAAAGATGGAATTAGTTGCATGATAAATACATATCTAAGAGATGTTTCTTTACAGGATAAGGGAAATAGCTGCTAAGTGGATCTTGATTTGGGACATAATCAAAACTTGACAAATTCCATATTTATTTATTTGTGAACATTTCATTTGTTGACTTTTAAGTGAACATTTATAGAAGGTCAAGTAATTCTGGCAGAGAGAAAATATGCAGAAACGTTATCATTTTGAAATGCATGTAAAGCAAAAAGAACTCATTAGTTTACCAATTTCTTACTCTGTTTAAAGAAAGAGAAGCCTATTGAGTTTTAGGTATCTGGTTAAATTAAGATTTTTATGTATCTGTGCATAATCAAAACAGATGTATGTGCTTTTGTGTCTCTGGTCTAAGTATTGTTTTTCTCTCTGCTTTGCTTCTAAACACATACTAGGCCTGCACTCTTTAAGCACTGTTTATCTTGTTCTGAAAAAATATCCTTCATCCTATGAAACATCTACAGTGTTCCCACCAGACTGAAAGGGCTATGAACTGCAGGAAACACACAGAGGACACTTCACTTCTGCTCTCTGTGCAACATAGCCAATCTTACCAAAAAGTTCTTTGTAGCTTCAGCAGACTTCTTTGCTGCCTGACCTTCCTAGCTCTGTTTCCCCACAATTTCACTCCACCAAAACTTCCAAAATCTCTCTAAAAAATGACCTTGGTACTAGCTGCTTCATGCATCCCCTCTATGACATCTTCCTTGCTTTGCTCCTTTGTTTTCTAGGAGATGAGTCAGTCCTGATCCCTTTCGTGCTCATGGCCACTCCACTCTTTCTGTTCCATTCCTTGTTGAGTCACTTTAATGTGATTCATCCCAAATGCCTGTCTTTAAGATTCTTCTGTGTTGACCGTGTATTACATGTCATAAACATACATGTAAACATGTATATGTTTATTATACATACATTAAAGTATACATTTGGAGATGCATACAATACATTCAATACAATATTCAAATATTCAAATTCAATATACTACTTAAATATATGAAAAGACTAGAACAAGATTAAAAGTCATTAATAGTTATGATTTTAAAATTCCATATTTCATGGTGTTGAAAAATTCATAGTTATTGTACATTTGGATGAGAATCTTTAACACAGTTCAGGTAAAGATGCCCTGATTGTATATTCTCACTAATTCACCTTGTGACTTCTATCACATATGAGCACATCCCCAGTCACTGTTTAGCACTAGCTTCACATGATAGCATGATGCTTCTCATGTTATACTGTAAATCTTCCTGTAAAATATGACTGTCCTATAGGACATTATACAATATAACCATGGGATGTTCTGCCTCTTAGACTGTCCCACTGTAGCCAGTTAGGTTTTACACATCTTTGTGGTTGCAGAAAACCTGTGAAGGTAGTCTGGGATTCACTGGTCTCTTGGGACCCTGGCTAATTTCCAGGCTCTTAGTAGACATATTCTCAGATTCCCAAGCAACTGCACCTCTTCCTGGAGGTCACTACCTCTCAGAGAGCATTTACATCTCTATAGTTAACATATCTAATGATAACTGTTCTTCTACATCCTACAAAACTTAGGTCCTTACTATTTCTTGACGTCAGCATGTAGCTGGATATAAATTATAGCTGGATATAAATTAGGATATAAATTATACCTAGGAGTTCTCTTATTTTCCTCTTTCCCTTATGGTTTGATTACAAGAATAGACTAGTTCTGCCCATCACACTAAGTGGAAGTAATGTGTGTCCCTCTTGCCATAAGAAATCAACAGCTTAAAAGTAGACGTACATTTGCCTTGCTTATTTTGCCTCTCTCTAGCAATCTATAGGTCATAGGTTCCCCAGATGCTTTGTTAGCAACAGAGATGGTAATGTGCTATAGACCAGAGTTGATGGGGCAGCCTCTGAGGCTTCAGAGTGTTACCCCACAGAGTCTGGTTTTCAGCTCTTCCTGGTATACTTTTGAACTGTTCCACTGATTTCCATGGTTTTCCTTTCTAATCCCTTCCCTGTATTACTACCTGGGGTCACCTCCATGATCCAGGTACTTTAAAGGTAATAAAGCAAGTTGGTGAGAGGCACAAGAAAATATGCAGAAATGACTTGTAAGAGACAAGATTTATTAAGATATATTAGTGGGAAAAGGTAGCTTTAATTGAAATTTGCTACCAGAGTACAGTCCATTGAGAGTTGACTAGACTAATTCATGGCCAGCTGGTCTGGGGTTTGCTGGGTGAGCAGGAAATCCCCAGGATCTGGTGATGGTGGGTGGAAAGGATATTGAGATGTTGGAGAAGATTCAAAGTGTCTAGGGGCAGTAGGCTGGACTACAAAGCTCAACAGTGCTCTGCACTCATTTGCTATAAGGACTTATACAGAGTAAGTCACATGGCAGTGACATCATTACCTGCTTTGTCCTGTTGCATGACAGGCATTCCAAAGAACAGCTGAGTTCGCATTGTGCTGGAAGAAGCTTCTACAGACAGCATGAGTTTGCCTAGTTCCCAGTGTCCCTTAGGTAATACTTACGTGGACAGCCACGACCCTGCCTGCATGCATGTCCTCTCAGCTTAGCTAAATCTTGGGACTGGAAAAAGGGCATTTCAAGGACATACAGTGGTTCTAAATGCCATATATTTTCTCAGAGGTTATATACCAGCTACACTAGTTTTTAAATTTATTAATTTATCATTATTACAACATACAGAGATATTGAACACATGTTCTGTTGACTAAAGTACATATGTGACGTTTTTATTACTTGAGGGTGTTTTGTTTCTTAACTTTTTAGTTAACAGCATTAGTGCCTGTTTGCAATACATAATGATTACCTTCATAGTTGAGTGTCGGTACATGTACATACCATCTTATTTTGTTTTATTTCCTTCCCCCCACCATTTCCTCCCCTCCTTGCCTCTCTCAATTCCTTTCCCTTTTGCAGCTGCTCTTTTGACTCAGTGATCCACCCCATCTTTAAAGTGAAATGTGCATGCCCTGAAAATGCACCCAGGGTCTTAGGATATATCTTGTGATTGTTTGAGGAATTGTCTCTTGCCATCTTGCTGCATGCTTCCTCCCCAGTCACATTAAAATAATACGTGGAAGCTCTTGCCATGTCATTCAACATCTACGTCCTTCATTTTTAGACAGGTGAGAGATGGATGCACTCTCACTGTAACAAGCCAATGACAGAGAGGTCCGCGGAGCAATGTACACACACAGTTTCTCTCTTGTGTTAACTTTTCTATCCCCAGAATCACAAACTATTGTCTAACAAGATTTTCAAGTACAGTTCTACAGTCTACTTCTCATGTATCTACTTATGTAAATGTAGTTGCATTTATTGTTCAAAATAAATGGTGCTATATTTATATATAATTCAGCATTTATACTCTTTTTGTATGTATTTTATTTTATATACTGCTTCCTCTGTTTATAAGTTCTCTTCCTCATTTTCTGGAAGATATGTTTGTCTTCCTTCCTGAAGCTCAAATACCAAGTATTGGAGCCTGATTTCCCATCTAACTTCAGAGTGAAATAAACAGTCATATTCCTACATATTCCTTTTTCAAAGCCTTCACTGCACTGTAATGCAAGTCCAGGCTGTTTATACAACACAGAAAGACTACACACTTTAAAGAAAATTAATAATTTTTCACTAACCTAATGGATACCTATTAAATATCTATGTGAATTCATGAATTCTCACATGAACATATAAATTCCATCTTGCATTCAAACTACTTTTCAAAATCTTTGCTTCTATTTAACACTGTTCAGTGTTGGGAAGAAAGAAAAAAGAAGTACTCTGCTAAAAAGAATTTTAAGTCAAATTAAAAATCAGCACATTGAGGGGCCGGGGATATAGCTCAGTGGTTCCGGCGCCTGTCTTCCAAGTACAAGGACCCGGGTTCGATCCCTGGTAACCACATCACAATACTGGGTGTGGAGACTCACCCCAGCAGCAACCAGTACCACATACCACAGTCCCAGGCGTGGTGGCTCACGCCTGTAATCCCAGCACTCGGGAGGCAGAGGCAGGAGGATTGCTGTGATGTGAATTTGAGGCTGAGCTCAGGGCCAGCCTGAACCACAAATCGAGACCCTGTCTCAAAAAACCTTAAAAAAAAATCAGCACATTGAGTAACTTAAATTAAGAGAGAAACTCTGAATTAAGTAATTGGGAGGACAAATTTTGTCTTTTTTTTTCTTTACCCTATCTCACTATGTTTAAGGAAACACTTAAACATAAGAAATAGATGACATTTTAATGCTCTACTAAGAAAACATAAGAGAACAGTTCTTGTGATTGATCTTACAATGATTTCCAAAAGTGCTCCCCACAAAAGCAAAAATAAAATAGAATTTTGTCACACTTCAAAGCTTATACCTTGCAAAAAAAATGGCAAAGTGAAAAGGCAACTTAAGAAGTTGAGGAAAATGTTTGAAAACCATATATTTGAGAAAGGAGTAATATGCAAACTATATAAAGAAAATATGCTAAAATTTAAATGCCTCCTAACAGGTGATAACTGCTCAAATAATTGGTAATAACTACTTTTCAACACAATTAACTATTCATTTTGTTTAATTGAACTAAGATATCTCCCATCAGCTGTTGAAAAGATGAGCACTTTTTAGTAGGAGTGACTGTGCTGAGAGAACTCTAGAGAGTAAGTAGCAGGGTCCTGCCAACCTTCAGAATGAAGGGTCAGCTCCTGTGATGATGCAGGAGGCTCCAGAGTAACCGAGTCATTGCTATCCTAACTGCCCTTCACCACTCTCTGCTTTGTGCTTTGCTTACTGACAAACTGCTGGAGTTGCACATGCAGATTACCACAGTTCTCTTCCTTGCCTCTTTCACTGTCCCTGATGTGTTTTTTTTGTTTTGTTTTGTTTTTTTTTGTTTTTTTTTTTAATTCCAGGACACACTCAGTCTCTCTCTGGTGCAGTACCTTATACTTGCTAATTCCTAAATCTTCAAAGATTCAGTTTGTTCATCAACTTTCCCTGATCCCAAAGGTACTAGATTCACCCACTGTAGATGCTCTTAGATATCCTCTGGTTATTTCTTTTATTGTGCTCAACTGCAATTTTAATAATCCATCTCTCTGATTTCCCACTAAGCTATGATGTTCTTAAAGGCAAGAACTATTTTGTTATCTTTATATTCCTAGGTTTATCTATATTCATACATAATATTAGGCACATGCTAGAGATGAGTGGACTGAAGAGTAGATGCATGCATGGAAATGGAGGATTAACTTTGTATCAGGTTACAGTTACATTTCATGTAGAGCAACAAATTCTGATCATGTAGAAAGCAGTGATTCTCAGCACGATGGTGTAAGAGGTCACACATTGGTATGTATATTCCACATATGTGTTCAGTCCCCCAGGTCCTCTTTGTGTTTGGTATTCCAGATCTTTTCATAGTCACAAGGAGCTTGCATAGCCTCAGCCATTATACTGAACTCTAGAAAGGAAAAAGTTGGCAGAGTGAATACAATTGAAGTAACTTTTATGCACTTTTCTTAAAACCTTACCAATCATTTCTGCTTATATCACATTAACTAGAATTTAGTCACACGACCATGTCTGACTTCATGGGAACTTAGGAAATTTAGTCTTTTTAAGATGATATATTGTTACATCTAACAAATCAGGATTCTGTTAAAATGTGAAAGAGAAGATAAACGTTCTGCTGCATTGGATAAAGAGGAGACAGACAACAGAGGGCATCTGTGTACCTGATCCTGTGATTTAGATGAAAGCTATGCTTTCCAGTTTGGATCAGATTATCAAAATTATTTGTGTATATGCTTTATGAATTAAAACATCCAAAGGGAAATAGATACTGTAGCTTATTCTGACTTAGTGTAGTGGATTTTGCAAAAGTAAGAGTCAGGGGATTACGGGGTTTCCTAAGAGTATAGGAGAAGAACAGAGAAGAGGAGAGGAAAGGGGAGGAGAGGAGGAGAGATAATAAATAACCGGAAATGTAGCCACCTAGTACTGTAGTACTAGTAAAATAATATCAGAAGTGAGTGTTACCAGAGGCTCAGAGCCAAAGGTGTGGTGCACAATTTGGACATAAGAACTGAGGGTTACCTAGGAGAACCCTCAGTTAAAGCAGGCATGCAGCTGCTACTGGGTAGGAGACAGCAGTCTAGAGCCTCCCTCGGATTATCAGTCTCCTGTACACAACTCTTGCTCACTGTATGTAGCCAGATACCTACTGACAAGTAGCTAAAAACTATTGACAGAATCAGCACACTCTGATCAGTGGATGGACTGAGAGGAAATGAAAAACCTCTAGCAGAATAGTGGGGACATGAGAACAATCTCCATGCAAATGCAACTTTTTAGGTACCCATAGGAAAATTTAAAAATGTATTGAGCCATACAGTACCTTTTACTCAGAGGTATTAGCTCCTCTACTTAATAGCTATAGGGCATGTAAAAAGCCAGATAAACTCCCTGAGCCTCCAGTTCTTAATTAATATAACACAGATATTAAAATCTCACCGACTTTTCTCAAAGGGTACCTACCAGTGTTGAAGAAAAATATCCACATGGACACATATTTTCTAAAGGCTGATTTGTTAAGCACCTCTGTCTGGTTGGTCTGTGGCATCTCATGTGGTTTGACCAAAAGTACATACAGGTCAGGACACATGATGCCACTGACAGTTGCAGAGTGTGGTAAGAATTGAAGCTAGAGAAGCTGATACTCTAAAGAGTAACATAAAACTGGATCCTAACAACACTCTAGATGTTGTCAAAAGCAATAAATTTTTTAAATGTGCAACATTTTGAATTTTTAAACAAATGAAATACAGTAGGCTCTAAAGTTTAGGAAGATGAATTCAAATGGCAGGGTGGGAGTGAGGAAGCAGAAGGGAAAAGCGGCACCAGCAACATGAGATTTGTGAAATTATTCTTCCCACTCATTTTAAACCCACATTTCAAATTATTAACTTTTCTATCATCTAAGAGGGAAAACATGATGAGTGTAGGATTTGGAAGAGTTGTTTCATTGGGCTTTGTTGGGGCTTGAGCAGGATTAAGGTTAGAATTGCCTTGGTATTTACCTTGACTTGATTTGTCTTCCCAGGTTAAACTGTAATAACTTCATGCTCCAGATGGAGGGCTCCGCCTTCGAGCCTTGCTCATCCTGATTAGTGGAAAGCTTATCTGTGCCGAGAATCAGCAGGGCTGCACTGTATGGTTTTCCTGTTTCTGAATCTGGAAGTCTGGATTTGCATGTGTTTACACATTTTTCATGTCTATGTGATCTTTCCTACCTGTACTTGGCTGAGTTTTTGCTGCTGCTCTTGTGTTTTGCAAAATAGGTAAGGCTGGTGTTTTACATAGGGGAGAGGTTTATTTGGCTTGCTGTTTTAAAGGCTGGTGGCCCAAGACTGAGCGACTCCATTGATTTGATCTCAGGTGAAGTCTCCCTGGGCTGCCTGTACCCTCGTGGATGGCATCTCAGCAGCAGAAACAATTGCGAGAGGCATCATGTGATGAGTCAGGAAGCCCAGAGGGCCGGGAAAGGCTTAGTCTTGCTCTTTTATAACAACCCTCTCACAACAGCTAATCAGGGTCCCAGGAGAAGCACCTTAACCCTTTCCAAGGTCAGTGCTCCTAATGGCCTCATGCTGTCCCTCTAGGACCCACTTCTTAAAGTCTTTCTCACCTCTTAGCGGGGGCCAAGTTTCTGAGGTGTGAATGTAGGGGCACGTCCTATTCAAAACCTGTCAATTCCAAGTATGCTGCAAGGCAGGCCAATACTGATCTTTTAAGAATCATAAGAACAAAAAGCTAATAATTCTACTTTCACATGTTTATTAATACAAGTTTTTGAGTAGTCTTTTCCACTGGGAAGGAGACGCGCTGGATCGTCTGTAACACAGCCTGGGTTTGCTGTGTGTGTGCTTGTTTTTGTCTCAAGGGCTAGAAACCTGGGGGCTGCATTTTCTACTTTATTTATTATGCTACTATGGCTTGCTTTCCTCCAGTGAATGACACTAAATGAGAACTGGGAGGAGGAAAGGCACAGAAGCCATGGTGCTTTGTTAACTACAGCAGTGCCAGGAGCAGTCAGCAGTGGTGGATTGTGGGAATACTTTGACCACTCAGACCTCAGTCTTCTACATGATCCAGTTCCCGATGCAGTTAAGATGTCCTGATTCTCATAGGCTCCTTGGGTGAAACCTGAGGGCCAATACTGACCTTTCCTGACCTTGGTTCCTTCAAGCTTTCCAACACAACCACTGACATCAGTTCTGAGCACTACTCTGTCCTACTTGAAATGCTTAGGGTGGTTTTTGTTTTATTTTCTGGGAATGATTAATATAACCTATGGATCTTAGTATCCAGGATAAGAATTAGAAATACAAAGTGTAATAAATTGAAAATAATTACAACCATTTTTCCACACTCTGGAGGCCCTCTCACTTGAATACATGAAACTAATTTTTGTAACTAGGAAGGACCCTAGGAGGTTTGCGGGTGACAGAAGGGTAGATGGATAAGATCAACACATGCTGTATAAATGTATAGATGTATCATAGTGAATATCATTAATTTATAAAATTCATATATATCAATAAGAGCTATTCAAAAAAGTAAAAAAGAAAAATTTCAGATAAAAAAACAAGAATTGCTTATTACTCCTCCAGATGAATTTTTAAGGGTTGAAGGCAAACACAACTTTGATATCACCTGAGAACACAGTTACATGTGCACAAGCTGTGTATTAAATGAGCACAACTTATGCCTGAATCACAATCACTTGTATCTTGTTTTGGTTACATATCTGTGCATAGTTTTAGGTAATACACAGCCTGTAGTCCTCATATAAAGCAAATGCTGCCTTAATTCAAAGATGGAAATTTCCAGTGTAAATTAACAGTTCAAACTCAGGTCATGGTTTATGTCCTTCCAGCTTAACCTCATTGCTCTGTAACTTGCACTATGTTGCGAACCTGTAAATGTCAACTTCTTTACTGGTCCTCTGCCTCTGCTCTCTCCATCCCATTTGCTTGTTTCCCAGATTCTGAGAACTTGAAGTTTAAAGACCGGTGTGGTAACACACAAGCAAATACTTAGCTTTAATCAATTCTCATGTAATTGACTCTGTGCTTTTTGGTTCTATTTCGTTAAAATCTCTCAATCTACCACTGTCTTTCTCCCCATCTCATACACACATATACAATTTATTTCATGTGTGTGTATTGTGTGTGTGTGTGTGTGTGTGTATGTGGCTTCCTTAGATTTCCACTGTGCTCCTCCAATGCTAGTTCCTTTGAGCTGAGTGTAGATGGCCCTCTATCGCAATATCCTGTATCACAATCCTGATGAAGTCTTAAGAAACCATATTTCATATAGTGTTCAGCTTCCTGATGCTTGCTTTCCTCTGGCCCAAAGCTGAACCTATTGAAAAGGAGCAAGTGTTTACAAGTCATTTTTTACGATTTGCCCCTATTACAACCATGGGCAATGATCATGAATCTTTTCATTGAATCACTGGTCTCTCCGATATCTCTGAATGTCTGTGGTTTCCTCTTTAGTTTCTCTTTTTCATGAATATCTACAGTGGTCTTTTATTTTGTTCCTTCATTTAAGTTTTATTACTTCAGTGTCTATACTTGATTATACTGAACTGAGCTATCATTTTCCACTTCTATAGAGTTACATTCCTTCTATTGCATTGTTATCTATTGATTGTTACAGCCAGATTAAAACTTTGGAAGTTTTGCATTTTACTGGCACATGACCTTGGTCCAGTTATGCTACTTTCTTTTGTCTTGTTTACCTCTTCTGTGAAATGGGCAAGAGCATGAAATCAAAGGTGTAGGCTCATTATGTACAATGACTCAGCCAACCCACATGAAGTCCTCAGCTCAGTAACTGCTGACTATTTAAGAAATGTTATCCTCCGTTACAACCCTACTTTCTTTGAAGAGGATGACATCTTTTAAGATTTGCCTTCTCGAGGTAATGATTAGAGTGAGGGTGATTTTCTAACTTTCGGGCTCCCTGGGAAGTCAAGACCCACCTAACACTGCTGGGACATAGAAGGCATGACGGTTTGGGTGTTGAGTCTTCCCCAGTGGTCAAGTGCCAAAGGCTGGTGCCATGTGAGGTGTGGGGACATTGGGAGGCGGGGCCTGCTGTAAAATGTGGCTCCCTGAGGGTCACCATTGAAAGGGAGGATGGGATGCTGTTTCCCCCTCTTCTCCCTGCCCTCCTCCATGTCCATGGGATGCACAGCTTTTTGCCCTGCTGTGCATTCCTTGGTGTGATGGACCGCCTCTGCTCAGAAACAAATGTACCAGGACTAACTGCCCACAGGCTAGAACTGTCTTCCGAAATCAGCCTTTCATTCCAAGGGAAAAAAGAACTGTCAAAGAAGAAAAGGATGAGTAATGTCAGAGCAGAAACAGAGAAATCTAAAACAAAATATTAAAGAGGGATCTGTCACATAGAAGAAAAGTCAGTACTACTTCTTATATAGGAAGAATCAGAAAACCAACTCCTACTTCTTAGGCTGGTAAGAATTTAATCACCTATTTGATGATTTCATCACCTCTTTGTCCTTGCTGTGCAGACACCTGCTCCAACGCACCCAGACCATGCACTCAAATCAAGGGTGAAGAAAATATTCTTAGCTGTATCAGAAAAAAAATACTGTACCCTGCTTCAGCAGTGCTCTTTACCCTGAAATTCTTTAAAAATATATACATATTTTATTCCTCCCTAAGATTCTGATTATATTGATTGTGCAATTTGATCCTTTTAGAAGAAATTTCAGTTAGTTCCAACATTCAGCCAAGGTTCAGAATGAAGCTCCAGAGAGTGAGTCTGGCTCAGTTCAGAAGAGCCAAGTCACAGTTTCCCTGCACTGGAAGTCTGAATTCCCTGCCACTCCCACATGGACTTGTGAGTCTAGTGCTTCATCAGGCTCTTCAGATAATTCTGACACACGCCAAAAACTGAGCAGCGCTTTAATAGTGTAGTTTCTATGATGCAGCGAGGGAATAAAAATGACCAGCACATCAGGCTCCATGTTGAAAATCTGGACTAAAACAATGAAAGTGGGAAAGACTTGCTCCACGGGCCAGCACTGGAGGGTAGCAGAGAGGCTTCACTTCTTCCCTTTGTTCTCCTGGTTTATGTAGCTTTGCTTTACTTAGTTACATACAGTGTCTAACCTAATGTGGCTTGACTTAGGATTTTTCAACTCTACCCTGGCTTAAAAGATACCCATAAAGCCATTTTTGTTTTTTACTTTTAATACAGCACTGTGTAAAGTACACTAGAAAGCCAACACTATTATAAGAAAGGTGTTTGTGATTTTGGTCAGCTGAGTGTTCTGATGATTTTTTGGCAGGCTCAGTTAATCTATGGCAACCAGTGTAGAAAATACATTTTCAGTGTACAATATTTTTGATTTGTAATGGATTTATTAGGAGATAGCCCCACAGTGAGTTGTGAAGCACTTGCATTAACACCACGTTGCAGAAACAAGTGCAGGTCCAGGGCATGGCCGCACCCTCCTCATTCCTAGCTGGAAAATGCTGGGGAAATTGACAAAGAGGTGAGGGAGACTTACAGGGAGAGGAGGAACATGTCAGTACTCAGAGTGCAAGTTATTTACCTCCCGCATCTGAGCACATGGCAAGAAGCACAGGGATGAGATTCTACTTTTGTTTCTTTCTGTCTCTGTGCTGCTGGTCTTGAAATTCCTCTTTGCTTCACATACATTACTAAACCAAATTTGGAGAGGAAAACTGAACATGACCAAGAAAGCAGATTTTTGTGCCCATTCTGCATTCTCCGACAACACAACTTTATATTGTTAGCAATATTAGAAAGAAAATTCCGCACTTTTTTTTTTTTTTTTTTGGAGAGAGTCTCACTTTATAGTTCAGGCTGGCTCTGAGCTCAGCCTTGAACTCACAGCAATCCTCCTGTCTCTGGCTCCTAAGTGCTGGGATTATAGGCATGAGCCACCACACCCAGCTCTGTGTATGCAGCTCTAATTGCTGTTGGGTGTGAGTCTCCACACCTGGCATTTTACATGGTTACTGGGGATCAAATCCGGCCCTTGCACTTGAAAGGCAGGTGCTGGAACCACTGAGCTAAGTCCCCAGTCCTATTTATTTTTCAAATCACTTTAACTATAGTCTGATCCTACAACTGGTTTTGCTTATGCACTAATCAGTTTCTAAATTTGATTTCCAAAAAACAAAGAAATTTTGAGTTATTCAAGGACAAAAACACTCAAAATACAAAGTTTTTATGCTCCTATAATTCACATCAAAAATAGCTAACACATATTTCTTCCTAGTTGAAGGGAAAATCTCCCAGGCTAAGGAATTTGTTCCAAGTTTTGCCAAGAAAAGAATTTATGCTTTAATATTGCCTTAAAATAGAAACAGGTTGGAATGAGGCTATCTCCTGGGCTCTAAAGTATCTTGCTAGAATTTTTTTTAGCATAATGTTGAATTTCCCACAGTATTGTGATCCTTGGTAAACTTGATTTAAAAAAATAAAAACTGCATACTTGTGGGAAACCTCATGCATTACGCACCTTCTTTGAAATTCCCACTCTGACCAACACATATATCAAAGCTCTAGCCAGCTCTTCTATGAGACAGCTTCACACTCCCTGGGTGTTTCATTAGAGACTCGCTTCCTCAATGTGCTCAGCCACTCCATGTTTGTGTATACTTTTCCCAGAAACTCCTTCAGTGAAAACATACTGCTTGTTCGCTTGCTAACTCCACCTGTTTTGCTCATAGTGAGTCCTATAGTATCGATGTCTCTAACACATTTGAATTCCTGTGATTTATGTTGTTTACTATTTACTTCACTATCTCACACAGTGCTATTAAACTCCATTTATCCATCCATCTAGCTCTCTATTATATGTATCTATGAATCTATATATGTATCTTTGTATCTGTCTTGAGTAAGGAAGAAACCAAAGAACTTGATTTGAAAGTGCAAAAATTGTGCTTTCTCTGGGTTGCCAACTATCATCTTTTAGGTAACCTCAGTTGGTAGAAAGAAAGGCAAGAGAGCTTTCTGGGTCTCTTTTATGAGGGCCCTGCATTAACAGGATTCTTCAGAGAAACAGAACCAATATATCTCCCTGTGAACTTGCTCATTGATTTAGAGGTGTCCTAAAAATCCTTCCATCTGCAGTGTGCAAACTGATTAGCCAGGAAAGCTGGTCTGTAATTCAGAGTCTGAAGTTCTGAGAACCATGGTCGGGATTGTACTGTAAGTCTCAGATTCAGAGAACCTGAAGTCTTCATCTTCTAACTGAGAACAGGAGAAGATGGGCTCCCAGCTCAGGAGAGGAGAAGGAATTTCTCTCTTTTGTTTGTTTTTCCTCTGCTTTATTGCTCCATTCGGGCTCTCAGCAGATGAGAAAATTCCTGCACACACTGGTGAGGGGGAGCTTTACTCTTCTGATCAGAATGTCCATCTCTTCTGGAGACTCCATGACAGCCACACTTTGAAGTCACTTTTACCAGCTCTATGACTGTTCCTTAGCCTGGGCAAGTTGACATATAACATTCATCATCATGGAAGCTTACTGCATCCAGGAAGGTTTTATAACCTAATTATCACCCAAAGCACCTTGATCCCATAACATTAAGAGTCAGAAGTTCAACATATGAATTTCAGGGGCCAAGGCACTCATTCTATACAGGTAAGATTATTAGAAAATAACCAACAGCAATATTATTAATAAAATAATTATTAATTTATATTCAGCCTTTATTAAATCAGTATGGACATATCAAACTAATGATAAAACTCGTTTAACATTTATTGGTCTCCTATTTCATGAGTAAAAACTAATTATGTATTCCATATGTATACCTTGTAAAATATTTAAGTATTAATTTGCATATTAAATTAATTTAGGCTTGATTTATATTTAAAATTTTAAAATTATATTTAAAATATCATAACTGGTTGATCACATTAAATAATCCCATGATAGATATTATTTAGCTTCAGAATTTCTGCTGAAGTCAACAATTCACATGGGTAATAACAATGACAATAACCAACCTGTAGATATGAGTCTATGTTTTAGTAAAAAATTCATCTTTTGACACTGAAGGAATTCTACTATGACTTTTATTAGTCCATCTCTAAAGGAAATCAATCAAACACATACTCCAGTGATACACTTTTATTATAGCTATCCATTCCCAAGATAATCCTTTTTAATTTATATTTTTAAAGATAAATAGTTATTAAAAAAGTAAGGAAACAAATTTTATATATATGGGGGGGTGGTAGGGTGGGTGGGGCTATGGGAAAAAATGAGAATTAAGTTGTGTCTTATACTGGTACAAATCCCCATTATGGAGTGCAAGCATGATGTGTATATTTAATGTACCAATAAAGATAATTTTTAAAAAAGATAAATAGTTATTAAACACACTTTGGAAAATAAGCTGAACAGTATGAATTTTGAGACCATTTTTACTAATATTTTCTTCTGACTACATACTTTATTTCCAATAAACTTCATGGAATTGTAACTATCTATCCACTTTCCAATATTAAAATTCATTAAAAGATGAAATTTAAAGATAAAAAAGCTGTGGTTCTTCTACAGAATGGAGTATTACTCTGCCACAAAAAATGATGTTTCAATCATTTTTACTTAAATGGACATACCTTGAGGATATCCTCGTAGGAAAAAATTAGAATTAAGTTGTGTCTTATACTGGTACAAATCCCCATTATGGAGTGCAATTATGATGCATATATGTAATGTACCAATAAAAATTGCAATTAAAAAATAACTAAATAGGTCACAGATAGGTAACTATCACATCTTTTCTCTGGTATGAGAAAATAAAGATGTAAATGAGTTCTAGAATTGTATCTTATATATTATGAAATAGAAAATACTCAAAGTGAAATGGAGTGAAAGGGGGAAAATAATGAGATTATAACAAAATAGAAAGGAAACAAAGTTTATGTATACAGGGGTTAGGGGTGGTAGGGTAGGTTGGTGTATGAGAAAATGTTGGCAAAGCTGCAGAGAAGAAGGAACGCTTCTCACTGTTGTGGGTCTGTAGACTCGTACAACCCCTGTGGAGATCAGTTTGGAGATTCCTCAGAAAGCTAGGATTGGAGGTCCCATTTGACCCGGTCACTGCCCTGCTAGGTATATACACACAAGAATTAAAAGACTCATATCACAGTGACATGTGTGCACCCGTGTTTATAGCAGCCCAATTTGTGATTGCTACATCTTGGAAACAACCCAAGTGTCCATCAACTGGAGACTGGATAAAAAAGCTGTGGTTCTTCTACAGGATGGAGTATTACTCTGCCATAAAAAATGACATTTCAATCATTTATATTTAAATGGATGTATCTTGAGGACATCCTCATAAGTGGAACAAATAGGTCACCGATGTGTAAATATCGCAGTATGAGAAAATAAATATGTAAATGAGTTCTAGAATGTATGTTATGTATTGTGAAATAGAAAATACTCAAAGCGAAATGGGGTGAAGGGGGGAACATAATGAGATTATAACAAAAAAAGAAAGAAATTAAAATTTATGTATATAGGGGGTAGGGGTGGTATGGTGGGTAGGTATATGGGAAAAAAATGAGAATTAAGTTGTGTCATATACTGGTACAAATTCTCATTGTTGAGTGCAATCATGATGTGTATATGTAATGTACCAATAAAGATTTCAATTAAAAAAAAGCTAGAAGAAATCACAAAATGAAAATCAACATTTGAAAATAAAGTTGTTTTCTATGTTCTCTTTAAAAAATAAATAAACACATACACATTAATCTTTGAATATTTTCATTAATGTATATTAATTATACAGTGTATATTAATTATATCTGGTTTCACTATGATGTTTTCATACAGTGTTTGACACATAATATAGTATCACAGGATTACTAACATATTTCTCAAAACTTTTTAATTACAAAAAAGCACTTATGATTGAAACGAGAATTGAGGTAAAATTATATCTTATGTCTGAACTTACACATAAAATGAACGAAAAATGTTGGAAAAGTTACTAGCATTAAGTTTTCTCAGGCCTAATTTTTTTATAAGTTTGTTGTTTTTAGATATTTATTCTTCAAAATTAAAACTTTTGTTATTATAGCAGCAGTTCTCTAAACTTAATGATATCCACAAAAGAACTGGTGTGACTGAATTTGGTTCAAAAATAAAATATTATACAAGCCTTGTTGGTAACAAGTTTCTTGATGGGAAAATTTGTTTCTACTTTATCTCTGCCAAGATGATTTATTTTAGACAATGTTTTTATCTTGTTCCCTGCTAAGAAACCTCACCCACTCCCGTTTTTCTTAAGGCTTCATGTCCAAATACCTTTATCAGCTTTCCAAAGTTTTCTAAATTGTTTCTAACCCAAAATTACTCTCCTGTAGTCTTTCTTGGGAGACTAAGACTAGACTTTCTGCTTGTCTAGATTCTAAAATACATTGAAATCACACTTCAAACTCTATCTGCTAATAAGCCATAGACATGAACATACAAACACACACACATGAATAAACGTGCACACACACCCTTGGACAATCTATTTCCTAGTCCAAGAGAAATTATGCCATTAATTTCCTCAATCACTTCACAAATATTCACCTGTCTACTAAGGATGAGGCATTGATTTTTCTGCTAAGAAAACAGAGTAACAAAGGTGAAGGGACATGATCACATGGAACTCTTTTGTCTAGAAGAAAATTTATTTAGCTAGAGGAGATCCTGAGGTGTATGGACTCTTCCCGTGTTTGAAGTCTAGCCTTAGAACTTATTTTCACCATGAGCACTCCTTTGGAGGAAAGAAAAGCTTTCTTGAGTTCCCAAAATTCTTTCATTATTCTCTTTCCCTCTATCTTAGTAAGAAACAACTCCAGAGAATGTTCTTGTATTTGCTCTGAAGAAAATGCCAGTGAGGGCACTATTTGTCACTCTATTCCACCTTAGGTGAGCATGTGCAAGTTCTAGCTTATGACTTACTGCTATAGAAAATCTCCTTTGCTCTGAGACATTAGCTTACTTTATTTCCTCTATAAGGATGAAAATATGACATATGTTTCCCTTTTTGCATGGGAGATGAGTGCCATCTTCTTTGCACTGATGTCTACAAATATTGATATACCTGTATTAGCACTCTATTTAGATATTGATTTTAAAAATCTCATTGTACTATATATATTGCTTTTCATTTCCTGTATTGTCTTAGGTGGAGTATCAAACTTCTTCCTGGAAGAGAAGAAACTAGAGAAGAAAATGCCATCTAGAAGCCTCCCATTGCACTGAGTGCTCCTTCTTCAGGTGCTTGGAGTATGGTGACCACAGGCTTTCTGCTGAGTCCATTTGTAGATATCCTTAACCAAAAAGAGCCTCTTAAGGCAGTGATCCACCCGAGAACAGCTGACATCCAATAACTGGTTGATCAAGGCAAGAATATAAAAGCCAGGTCCAGGGGAGTTAGCTCAGTGGTTCTGGCACCTGTCTTGCAAGTGCAAGGGCCCAGATTCGATTCCCCAGCAACCACATACAATACTGGGTGTGGAAACTCATGCCCAGCAGCAATCAATTCCACATACCACAGTGCCAGGCATGGTGGCTCACGCCTGTAATCCCAGCACTCAGGAGGCAGAGGCAGGAGGATTGCTGTGAGGTGAGTTTGAGGCTGAGCTCAGGGCCAGCCTGAACTACAAGGTGAGACCCTGTCTCAAGAAAACAAACAAACAAACAAACAAAAAAGCCGGGCCCATTTATAAAGTGAATATGAAGCTGAAGACTCTCCCACATACACTCGGCTTCACTATAGTCTAAACTCTTCCGCAATCCCAGCCTTGTCATTCACCCAGCAGTGTCATTTCTACATCACCCACCAGTACATCTTCTTCATCATTATCATTATCAGTCTCAGTATTTATTTCCCATGGAATCTGACTTACAATGAGTAATACTAATAACTAACTAGAATGATAAAAACTGACAATGAGAGTATTTCCCATTACCTTTCAGCAGGTACAGTCTATTAGGTCAGGTTCATACAACTGTTCCTATCATGTGTCATATTATATCCATTAAGATAGAATTCTTCTTTAACTTCTATTCATTTTTTTTTTCTTTTTTGAGACAGAGTCTCACTTTGTGGTTCAGGCTGGCCCTGAGCTCAGCCTCCAACTCACATCACAGCAATCCTCCTGCCTCTGCCTCCCGAGTGCTGGGATTACAGGCGTGAGCCACCACACCCGGCACTGTGGTATGTGGTACTGGTTGCTGCTGGGGTGAGACTCCACACCCACTATTATTATATGGTTACAGGGTGGGGGGAAGATTGAACCCAGGCCCTTGCGCTTGCAAGACAGGCACCGGAACCACTGAGCTATATCCCCAGCCCATTACTTCTATTCATTTTTATTTTGTTTTTAAAAGTTCGATTTTAGTTTTAATTGAGAATGATACTTGTGTATAGTTTTGGGTGTATTTAGTGGTTTCTGTCACTATGATGAAATATTGAAGGCAAATGACTTATCAGTAGTAAAGCTTTGATTTAACTTAAGATTCTGGAGAAGCCAGTTCAAAATTAAGTAGTTTCATTGTTTTGGCTTCTCTTGGGAGCAACACATAACCAAAGCATGCAATAAAACAAATCACTTAATCTGTGATCCATGAAACAAAGAGAGACTAGTGGGGCTCCTGAATCCTTTCTGAGGCAATCCTCTGTGACCTAAGGGCTTGACATAAACCCTTATCTTCTGAAGGTCTAACACACCTTCTGATAGAGCCATTCTAGAGGCCAGGCCTTTAAGCACTTAACAAATTGTAAAAATAGATTACAGTGATCTCTGTTTTGCCACAGATTTCAGCAGCTATTGGAGTTAGAACTACACTTTGGCTCTTCTTTCTTTACCAATTGTTGTTCACTGTTGCTTTGGAAGGTTATAGCCATGCTTCCCAACTTTACATGCGTTATGTACACTATGCACTTTGAAAATAGGAGAAACTTTCTAAGTGACCTTAGAGTCATTGATTTTCCCTCATTATACTCCTTAATTGCTCATTTTTCATCTTTTATCAATATTACACATAAAACACAATTTTGTTGTGTACATATTATGTATGTTCCAGGAAACTTAGGAAAATACTGTCATGGGAACTAACCAGGATGTCACAAGAACTTTAATTTTTCTTGGAACAGTGGCCCCTAGTGACTGAGACACCTTCCCCAGGCCCAGCTCTGCCAGGCACAGATCACCCTTCACATCATTGTATCGAGGGCCAAGCTTCGACACCTGCACCACTCGCAGTGGGGGACAAACCACACACAAACTGTGTTGGCTCCGGAGAGTGGCTATATAGTCGACAATTCTGTCATCTCTCATCATTTGTGCCTCTTGTTTGAAATCTCCTCTAATTCTTTTTCCGCCTTTTCTCATTTAATTTTGATGTCTCAGCTTGAATCTTTAGGACAGTGTAAGATAATGAGGAAATCTCAGGTATTTGCTTTCTAATGTTGTGAACCTAGCTTTTAAAATTAAATCAGCACAAAGTATTAATTCAGTCAGAGGTTCATAGATATTTTGAAAAGTATGAAAAACTGGGCTCCATGAGCAAATCATCTTGGGTAATGTGTTTTAAATCCTGTCTTATGGATTCACAAGTTCTTTACCTTATTTAAGCATGAGAACTCTCACAAACAGAAGCAAACCAACAAAGCATGTCGCCTTGGTTCTATAAACAGTTCCTAAATGTATTTAATCCCAAGACACCCTGAGCAGACCCATACTGTGAACTTTTCCATTGCATCTGTGTGAGGAACACCATATAACTGCATTATGTCTGTCTCTCCACAGACAAGGCTCTTCTCGGGTAGTCTACAACCCAACAGATTAGAGCCAATAACGAAAGTCCAAGTCAGTAGCACAGGTTACCTAGAAAAGGGCTCATCACCTTGTAGGATATATCTTCATATAAGTGTTTAAAAATGTGGATTCCACTCATGCTTTTATTATTGAGTGATATTAAATTTTCAGGTTTGAAATATATTAATGACAAATCTATAAGAAAAACAAGCGATGCAAATTTGTATAGAACATTTAAGAATAGTATTCATGATGTGAGGGAAAAAACAAAATAAATTAATTTCAGAATTAATTAAAATGTAAGGTAAATTTTAGAATGTACATACTACTGAGAGAATAAAAGCCAGTAGTGAAATAACTGTAAGTAATAATTCCAATCTCTTGCCATCCATCTGTCTCTACCTTTATGGGAAAAACTAAGATGCAAATTTTTGCAAATTAAATGAGATGATGAGTTGAAAGCATTTCTGAATTACTGAAAAGACCATGTATTCCATTTCTTGTAATTTCCCAATATTTCATAAGTAGGTTTTCAAAGTTTTCTTTCTTCTAAAATTTGTTTTTAATCTTCTTTCAATGAATTTCAAATTCATTCATCCATCTTTTTATAAATCACATTATAAAACTTCAAAATGTGGGTCTCATGAGATGTACCGCATTTATACATTACCTTCCTTCTAAAAGTTGCCAAAAAGCCACAGTTGGACAATTTGAGTGTCCCTGAAATTTCCTATATTTTAAAATATATATTAGCAATTTAATTTTTCTTCATCAAAATGAGCCAAATGCTCTGGAAAAAATCTGTTTTAAAATCATACTGCCTGAGTTTAAGTCATTTCCCCAAAATTACAAGCTATGTGCCAATGGACAAATCACATATTCTGAAGGTCATTATTTATATAATTATTACAGTGGCCATAATACATACTTGTGTGACAACTGTATAAATGACCCACATATATAAACTGCCTAGCACAGTAACTAGCACCGGGTTCAGGTTCAGGAACTAAAGTCCCCAGACTCTTTCATTGTATACACTTTGTTCATCGCTCTTTGCTGAAGTTTCCCCTGGTTCAGTTCTTTCTGGGAAGGTAGAATCTGTCCATACTTACAGTTATTTTAGAATGACATATGTAACACTCTTATGGTCAGTGAGTATCATTTAGTGGTTAGTCAGTGTGTATGCACTGTTATTCCTGCTAGGTAACCTAGGACTTTTACAGACAGGAAAACTGAGACTAAGAAATTAAATTACCTGAACTGGAATTCACAGAAATAATAATAGAACTGTAAATGAAGTAGGTTTTGAATCTAATTCCATGTCTCTTTCTTTCACAACTGCAGTCCAACAAGAATGGCTGTGAAACCAATCCTGGCTGCTTTACTCATCCAATTTAATTAATCCCTCAAAAGCCCTAAATCATGTTGGTTTCATTTTTAAAGTAAATGAATTTTTGTAATAAAATATTTTGACTTGGTGAGTTTTCTAGTAGGTAAGACTGAATAAAAGATTTCTATAGAGATAAAATGCAAAAAATTAATTAATTCAATTTCAAATATTATTTTACAAGTGAAGGAAAATGTATTTTAGACCTTATTAAAGGGAAATTTCCCAATTCTCATTCTTGCTTTTCCATAAGGAGATTCTTTACCATGAAAATAACTACACGGTTAGAGTTATTCATGAAAAGATTTATTTGAAAACTGCTATGTTTTAACTGAAGAAGAAAGACTGTTGAGTATGACAGATAAATTCTATTTTCATGGATCCAGTACAAATGTCAGCAAACTGTGGCCTCAACTAATCTGCCCCTCCACTTACTGTCACTGAAATATAGCCATGCTAATTCATTTGTATTTTGCCTGTGGCTACTTTTACACTGCAAGGATTGAGTTAGATGCTGCTATAGAGATTCTATAGAGCTGTTAGCCTAAAATATTTACATTATAGCTTTTTACAGTAAGCATTTGTTCATCACTGATCTAGTAAGACAGTTTATTCAGAAAACTCAGAAACAATCAATAGCAGCGATGCCTCAGGGACTCCTGTATGTTTCTGTGGTTGCTCAGTGGTGATGTGTAATCTGAGACGAGAGTGGCAAGAGGCTGTCCATCTTTTTTTTTTTTTTAATTCAAATCTTTTTTGGTACATTACATATACACATCATAGTTGCATTCAACAATGAGAATTTGTACCAGAATATGACACAACTTAATTCTCATTTTCCCATAGCTCTAACCACCCTATCACCCCACCCCCTACACACATAAACTTTGTTTCCTTTCTTTTTTGTTATAATCTCATTATTTTCCCCCTTCACCCCATTTCGCTTTGAGTATTTTCTATTTTCCAATATATAACATACATTCTAGAACTGATTTACATCTTTATTTTCTCATCTTAAATCGTGAACCATTTTTGAAAACAGGGCCGGGAGGTGCCGCGGCCAGAATGTTGTGCGTGAAATCGAGAACATTGAAGGATGTCAGTGGTCTGGTAGAGAACTAGTCACAGGGAACCCTGTTTGAGGAGATCACCTGTGACTTCAAAAACTGGGCATAGCTTGATGTGCTAAGCCATTTTTTATTAGTGAAAGGTAAAAATGAATGGTTGTTCTGAACTTTTCACACTTCCTTCCTCTCCTGCACATGTAAAGGTGCAGACAAGGCTGCTTTTCTCTGTAGAGCACAACTTGACACATTTTTGTTTTGACTGTACTTCTCCACTTGCTGCTTAATGGTTAATTCTGGGAGCTTCTGGTCCAAAGTCATTTTCTGAAAAAGACACAATGCATCCTCACCCATTTCTTAGTATTGAAGTCACACTATCTTGGTTCTAACCTGCTTTGTGTGTATCCGGAATGACCACAACTCAGAGAAGGAAGGGGAAGGGAGGAATTAGCAGCCTCAGAGCTGTATTTCTTTCTGAACAGTGACATTTTTTATGTCAAAGCAAAGAGTTTACAACATATTTTCAAGAATAAAACACAATTCATATGTAGGATAAATGAATCAACTAGGTAATAGCGAATATAACATTATATACTAATCTTCAATAAAATCTTAAAATTTGCATTTTAAACTTTGTCTCCATGAGTCAAGAGTGAATGAGCAAAGAATAATTAAAGTGCAGAGCCATATATAGTTAACTGTAGATGTCTTGATTAACGGCAGCTTTGTTAAGAGAATGTTAAATATATAGGCTACTGACAAAGTTACAAGAATTTCCTAGTGTTTCTCTTTATAACCCTTTAAGACTTCTTCACTGACCATATCCTTATATGCATTTTGCTTTCATCCAAGACACTTTCAGTTTGCTCTACTCAAATAATCATTATGATATTCCTAATATAATAATGTCAATAGAATTGATGTTTATGATATTGAGGAATAAGATAACTTCTCATTACTATTAACTGCTATTAATTTTTACAGCTGAATCCTGTTGCAGTGCTAGGATCTTGAGCATGACATCTAATTCCACAGCTTGGGCACTTAAGATTCCCCTCTCACTAGAGCTGGGTTTGTTACAGAACAGGCTCTGCAGTGATGTAGATATAGCTACTGTGATCTATTTCTCATGGGCTGTATGTGATGTACTTAGCTACAAAAGCCTGCTTCCTTATCTTTAAGTTGTAGATAAAGCACATAATTCACAGGATTGCTCTGACTGTGATTAGGGACTGCACTCAGGTCTCCAATTGGGAACTTCCATGTCTCCCATCATGACATTATAAGCAATAAAGGAGCTCCAGTGCACTTGCGTTGCACCTAGTGTACAGTCATGAAATGGTAACAATTGCCCGGCAAAACTTGTGTGGAATGTCTAACATACATTCCTTTGAAAAAATAAAATGGAAGTCCTATTAATCAGCAGCACATGCCCTGAGAATCCGTGCAAATTAGATCCTCACAGCATTAATGCCCACATGGATTCACAACAGGGTTGTGACACTGTGAGCTATGCCAGTGGCTCTGAATGTGGCACTTAAGCACAGAGTGAGAGACTTAAAGACCTTGGAACGGTTAGGGAGTTGCTATCCAACTCCATTCTAGGAAGCCTAGTCTATGGTTCTTTTCCTTGGCAAACAATTCCCTGGGTTTTATGCCATAAGAGGTTCAGAAAACTCTGAACTAAGAAGGTCCAGTAGAGAGAAACTTTTAGAAATATAGGTCACGGCTTGGCCTTGTACACTTGGAAGGTTGGTCTTTTATGATGAGGTACTTGGCAGAACCAAGATGAAAATTCCCCTTCCTACTGTAGAATTTTTTAATTGTGAGAAAGTTCTATACCAGCTATCATTTATTCAGTCAGGTAATTCCAAAGATCACACTAGGTAATACTTCCTTTTAAATTTTTTTCAATCCTCTCAAACAACCCATAGAATGCTCTCAGAGGACATGAGAATCAGAACACTGAATAACTTGCAAGGACTCTCCATGTGGTACTGAAACACCCTTTCTGGAGCTGAAGATCTATTCGCAAAGCCTCTACCTTGTTCTCTATACCATGCTTCCTTAACTTCATGTATGATGAATAACTAGCATTTTCATCTACCAGCAAAAAAGATGTGTTTTGAGTTTTCTATGGGCAGATCAAACTTTTCTCAGAGACAAAAGGAATTGAATCAGAGCCTGCTTCCAACTCTCTTCCCTCTGTCCCCCCACCCCCACTGCTCTGTGAACATCCCATTTCAGAGGTCTTAGTGTTAGAAGTTCAGAGGCTTAGTCGTTATAACATCAAAACATCTTAGTCATTTAGTCACAACTTTTGTAGATTCAATAGAGAAAAATGATCTGAGACAGCTGTTTGTTAGCAGCCAACTATTTTTTTTTAAACCAGATGCTGATGTGTTAGAAAGTTACAGCTTTAATTTCAAAAACTTTGACCTTGTACTTAACAAATTACTACTGTTGAATTTCTAAGTCAGGGTGAAAGCTTTGAATTGATAGAAAGATTATCATATTAAAACATCAAACCTTACTTTATTCAAAAATTTAGTTTCATGTGTTTAATTTTCTCAGATGGAGAGAAATCTGTAGAGAATTTCTATTGAAATACAACATGGCTTTTCACCTGTGATCTGGAATCTCCAGTGCATGTATGGATTCATTTTTTCACAATGAAAAAAGAAATGAATAGTTTCAAGAAAAAGTAACTGGAAAACCACCTTTCCTGTTGAAATGAAAAAAACAAAATATTAGGGGGGAGATTTAGGTTGGTGGTTCTGGTGCCTACCATTTGTAGGCACAAGGTCCCAAGTAAACATACAAATGCGGGGAAAAAACCCATATTGTCAATTTTATTCAATTACTGAGGAAATTTTCATGAATTCACATTTGGGCTAAAAGCTGTACCTCTGAATTAAGCTGTGGCTTCTGTTCACAGAGATAATCCCACAGTACTGACCCTGGATCACTTGGAGAGTAGGGTTTATGTTTGGAATCCCACCCCACACTCTTGAAAGTTCTTCCTAAGAGCACAATAATGAGAAAAGGAATTCTGCACAGTTGCTGTGGAAAATTTGCTGGCTCTCTGGAGACTTGACTGCTGAGAATGTCTTTTCCTTCCTCTAATTTCCCATTGCAGAGTCAATTTCCCAGTCTCTAAAATCTGCCTGGTACTGTCAATCAAGATGTCACTTTTCTCCTGGCAACTGGCTCACATGAGGTCAAACTATGATTGGCTACTGTCTTCCAGACAGTGTGTATTAAGATATATGACTAAAAAAATCAAAGTTAAGGCAAATGCTTCAGGAAAATTCATCATTCCTTACTATAAACCACCTAAAGATTCCTGTCTAAAGAATTTTTTTTACTCTTCTCTTTCATTTTTTAACCTATGTCAAAGTCTAAATGTACTATTTTCAATTCCTTTCATGATATATTTTTCTTTCACTTTAGTTAGACAGATTTAGTTTCTGTTTCTGACAATTAAGGAATCAGAGAGAATAACACATTAAATAAAAAAATAAATTAGTGGACCATTTTGTGTCTTAAAAATAATATAGTAGTCATGATAATTTTCAATTTTCATTCTTCAGATCTTGAACAAATTCCAAGATACTGTTCTAACAATTTCCATGACTTTGGCTTGGGTGTCAGTCCTGGAACAATGCTAACTTTCCAGGATTTGGAGAGAGAATAGTTAGAAATAGATTGAAGGCCATAGAAAGATTTGCCTGGCTAGTGTTATAGTGTGGACTAGAGAAGATAGTTGTATATAAATGTATTTTGTTACAGCTCATTTGCACAACAGCTTTGGCTATTTCTACTTGGCCCAACACGTGATGATTTAATGTCTAAGATTTTACAGTTTACAATTAGAAAAATTACTGCCATTTTTCTTGCACTTGCATGAAAGATTCAGAAATATAAATATTCATGTGAAAAACCAATTTAAATGGAATTTTGAGAGAGAGTACTATATGTTATTTCATGTCTCAAATACATTTCTAGACAAATCATATAAATATTGAGTCATGCCTATCAATCTACTCTTTCTATATTTCACAGATAGTGTGAGTGTTGGGAGAATTATGTCAAGAATTTTTGTCCCCATTAATTCACTTTTTGGCCAGTAATATCTTTTTCTCATTACCCATGGTCAGTATTCACTTGAGGATTTTTGCTTAACAAAGGGAAAGAAATTTAATGGCTGAAGATACCTACAAGCAAGTGCCTCCCCCTCAACAATATAGAATTCATGATGGTACAATTTGAATTGTACTCACTCCTGCAGGGTGCAGTTATTTGAATGTACTCGTGTCCTATCAGTCTCATGTTTTGACCTGACCCTCTGCCTCAGTACTGGGAGCTGTGGTCTGTGGAATGATGTTGAGATTAGGATAGCTCTGTCTTCACAAGTGATTCATACACTACCTTGTGGGAACCGATTCTTCCTCTATTGCTCTCTGCCTTGTGGGGAAACAGAATTCACCCATTTTTGCCAAACCAGAAATGTAAGGGTACAGGTTAGAATCTTGACTGTTTGGCACTAAAATGTACATTTTTCTCATTAAGCATCGCTTTTCCAGATCCCCCTTAGATCAGGCTGGCTTAGTCCCACCGCTCAGCAGCACAGGTCTGTGATTCATCCCTGTCAGTCATCCCCATCATAATTTTAAGTTCATCATACAGGGGATAAGAAAGCAGATTCATGTTTCAGAGAGTTTTAACTAACATTTTTCTGCCCTACTTTAAACTGATTTGTCATAGATGAGAGAACAGGAGCACATATAACACAAACCTCTAGTCTTCAAGCTAACATAACCCACTGAGGAGATGAGAAGTAAGAACATCAAGTTAAAATTTCAATGAACCATGAAATTTCAAGATTGGAACGAATATTCATGGACCATCAGGCTCAATCCTGGTATTTCAGAAGTTATGGTGTATAGTCAGGTGCTGGCCCAAGACAAGTCATTTCAGCAAAGCATATACTACATCATCACAGCACTTCATACTTGCAGCAAGCACTGTTGTTAATAAATTATTGATACAATCATGCTATATAATCAGTATCATGTATATATATATATCCATAGGATTCTAACCTATATTAATTCATATAAACAAAAAATTCTAAGAATAATACTGAGGTTTTTGTTTTAAATATAAAATGCATCCCATGCTGAGGATGAAGAATCTGAAGTGCAGGCTCATTCAGCTTCCCTACGGTCACATAACTGTAAGTGGCAGTTGGTCTCTGACTCTGAGCTCAAGAATCATGGCTCTAAAATCCAAGACTGTAATATTTCCCTCCCTAATGGACTTGCGCAGCAGACCATCCACAAGGATGCTCAGACCAGTCACACACTTCAGAAATGATGACTTGGTGGATGTCCTTTTCATTATCTCTTCTGAATTATTTTTCTGTAGTGTAGGAAGTCTATTGATTTTTGTTTATTTATTTTATTTACAAGTGACTAACTTACTTCAATTACTAGTTCCAAATCAGTTTCAGGGACATCCTTTAAGTTTTCTAGGAACATCATTATAGCATGCAAAAATAAAACACATTTTCTTCCTTTACTTCGGTTGTTATACCCTAATATCAATTTTCTTTCTTATTAGGATAGGTGTAATGTAGCTCTTCTTAAACATTAGTTGGAATGATGAAATATTATGGAATTTCAGAGTCATTGTAACCAGCTAAGAAGTTTTGTTTAGTAAAAAACAGTTCAGACTAAGATAATGATATGGTAAATTAATAGCTATCAATGGGAAATTTTACATTAAAAATTGTCTAAACTGGGAATTTGGTTGGGAAATAATGAACGGTTTAAAATTAATGGATGTAAATGTAATTGATAATGATCAGAAAATTGACTTCTTTAAGTTGAATTCCAATGCTCTATTCATCTGAAACAAAATAAGTACAGGGAAATAATTAGAAGTTTTAGTTTGTAAACATTCTAGGAATGTATATTTATGATATATATATATATATATAATCTTCCTAGTCTCATATTTAATAAAGCTACCTATAAATGATATTATTGAAGGTTAGCATAATGCTTATTTCATTCATTAAGTAACTTGAAAAGCAACATATAGACTCATTCAGTGTTTTAAATGACTGTTTAATAAATCTAGTTCTCTAACCTAGTGTTTTAAAAAAATGTATTCCACTTCAGAATCTTAGGATAACTCCAAAGTGTCCCAGTTTGGGAGATTTTTTTCAATTAGCTTGGAAGGGGCTAAAAATCTACATTTTTATTCATTAGTCAAGATAATTGTAACAACTTGGTTCATGGACTTTGTCTAAGTCTTCACTGTAGGAGTACTTTGAGTTTCTTACATGGCCCTGCCACTCACATCCCGAATTCCAGCACCTCCTCATGCTTTTCTGAACATGCTAGGGACTATTTCTATCTTCCTGTACATGCAGTCCAGACCCCTGAGAGTGCCCTGGTTTATGTAAGAGATTAACAACCAAGCTGTTCCTCTAAGCTCTGTTCAAGTCCGGAGGAGTCCTGAGGCCTGTCCCTGGGGTGACTGGTTCAGACAGTGCATGTTCTACACCAGTCTCTCATCTTTCATGGGACTGAATAGAAGGACCAAGCCTACATATGCGCATATGAAGCTGAACTTCCTGCATGACCAAAGGAAGACAACACATGCAAAGAGCATATTTTTTAAAACGAAGTGTTTTTATTATTTCTACTTATTTTGTTTAGTTTAGGAGGAGAAAATATTTAATATTACTTACTTCATAGTAATAACAATGAATACTATATATGTGTGAACCATGGAAAGAGAAATCTGAATATGTAGAGTTTTTAAGTAGTCTCAATAATTATTTTTAAAGAAAAGAGGCAATAGATGAAAAATACACTACCGCTAAAACTGAAGAATGACAGCCCATTTTTGGAATCTGAGATGGATTTCGCTGACTGAAAGTACAATGGAGATGGATTTAAGAATAAATAGTTCCATTCAATCTAGGCATTCCATTTTTAGGTATCTTCCTGAAAGAATAAAAGAGATCATGTTACAATGATACATACATACATACGTATGTTTATAGCAACAAAACTCATAATAGCTAAATCTGTGTATAGAAATGTGGTATTTATACACAATGGAGCATTACTCTGCTATAAAGAATAATAAATTTATGTCATTTGTTGGAAAATGGTTGAACCTGGAGATGACAATATTAAGTAAAGTTAATCAGATAAACAGGGTTAAAATCACACAGTTTCTTTCATATTACAGACCTGAAATGTAAAGAATAACAAAATACGTAGAGGTAGGAAATAAAGAGATAGATCTTTTCCAAAGGGAAAGGAGGCCAAGGTACAGAATGATTAAGCAATTAAGTGATTGAGCAATTAAGATGTGTTATAAATTTATATGAATTCCCTATACAGAATGTAATCATTACATATGGTAAATGTATACCAATAAAAATAAAAATTTAACAACAAAAAAGAATGCAATAGTGTACTAAGAATATTGGGCCATCAAGCACTTTGGACTCATTGCCCTGAAATTAGGAACATATACCTTGCCTGGCCTTTCTTAGCCCAAGTTATATATTTGGGGTGGGATGATTAAACAGCAACCCCAGAAATGTTTGGAAAGTCAGGGAAGACTTATGTTGAGCCCAAACAGCTATGCACTGCACAGATAAGCCTGGGGAGTTATGAGACAAGTAATGTAAAAGGAAGACACAGGAGTCCAGGGAAAAATAGATATTGATCAATTCAGCCTTGGCTCCCTGTGTCTGATGGAAAGTCAGAGCCCTGTCCTGGCTCCATGGGCTCCAAATTCACCCAGAGATTCTGTATGGCACAGTATTACAACTGCCAGCTATAAGAAGAAAATAACAAAATAAATATGGTCTCTACCAAACTTATGAAAATAATTATAGGACAGGAAAACAAAATATCAACTTGGAGATGGTCCTAGGGGAGAGTATCCCCAAGCTGTATAGGTCATAGGAAAGATCTTTGGGGTATGCTTATACCCTCAGAACCTAATTATAAAGAAACAGCATTTATGTGCATAGAGATTCCAGAGGCTATACACTGAAACAGTCTTAGCATATTACCTCTTATGTAATTAGGAAGACATTTTTTTGCAATGTTTCTTTAATTCTTTTCTTTTTCTGGTGAAAGAAAAGGGGAGCCCTATCCCTTCTTATCCCTTCTGGGTGGTCTCATAGGAGCAGAAAAGCTATAATTTTTTTTCTCCTTTGAATGATGCTAAGTGGAGTCGATGGCTCTGTCTTTATTGTCTGCTGGATTCTTAACATTGCCTGGCTCCTAGTATGTGTAAGAGCCCAACAGGGGTCTTCCATTATCTTTGCTTTTGTAAATGTTGCCTTTCTTGCTTTTTGCTTGTTTCTTTTCTTTCAGTGGGCATCTTCATTTTCATTTTGCTAGGATGTTTCTTTGAAAATGGAGAAACTAGTATAATCCTCTAAAAGTATATCTCTTGCAAAGAATGGAGGGGACCAATATGAATAAACTGAGAGGAAGGACATGAATTGAGAAAGCCATACTCCAAAAACTGCAATTGTAGTGGAGAGAAAAAGTGGGAAAGAACAGTAGATAGTGTGAAACAGACTCGGAAGGAACACTGAAAACCTCTATTCAGAAATGCATCAAATTGGATATTCCTTTTGGTGTGTCAATCTCTTATTCTCAGTTCTTTCAGGGACCGTCTCTTTTTCCTCATGCTCGGCCTGAAGTACTTCCTCTCATGAAAAGAATGGAGTTTTTCAACTTTAAGAGTCTAATTAGGAACACGATTTTCCATCCTTTCACTATTGCATAGCAAGTTCAACTTCTCTATTCTGCTCTATTTACAATGGAAGCATTGAGAATAAAGAGTACCACAGTAGGACGCTGCCATCACTGATAGTAATGAAATGAGAGCTGCAGAGAGAAAGTAGACATAAGTTCAAGTACCGTGGTGTCTATTCTTTGTAGCTGTTTTTGTCTAACTCAATAACAAGCAGGTGCATTCCATACTGGAAATTCAGTCAGTGGATTTGGAAACATTTCAACAACTTATTGAGTCTCACATTTAGTAACGAAAGAAGGATGCTCACTTCCAAATTTTAGTGTCATTCTCATAGGCTATTTTTGATTAGCTTTCAGTGGGAACATAACTAGATTTAGAGAAGTGAAAGACAGCCAGGAGAAAAGAGGCATTTTCACAGGAAGGATAGATAGAACATTAACTTCAGTCATGAGTTCATCTCAAGCACTACTTTGTTGTTTTAGCATATATAAAAATCAATGGGAAATCAGTATTCTTGGCTTTCCTATTAGAAGTTTTGTTAAAGAACCCAGTAACTTGTACTTGCACTGCATTTTCTACTGGTGGCATTGTTTCCAGGAAATATGTGGGCTTCATTTTAAGAAGCATGGCCATATGCATGATGTTTGTATGCAGAAAAATCAAAGTGAAAGATTCCCCAAATTTTGATATCAAGCTGAGCCTTTCTTCCAATTACCGGATTTTGTAACTTCTACCCTTCATATACATCCTTTGCTTACACCACTGCTTCAAATGCTAACCATTTTCTGTCTGAATCTGCAATTTTCTCTTGAGCAAATGATCACTCAGCCTCCACTGTTCTGCATGCAGTGGGCATGTCTGAAAGAAATGCTTTGTCACCCCCCTGAACTACTGGTGGACACCAAAAGTAAGTTTGCCATCTCTGTACCAGCAGGATCCTAACTTTTTATCATGGGAATAGAGGACAAAATAGTTTTCATTCATCCCTTAAAATCTAATTCCTATAAAATTTACCACTTGTGCAGATTTCTCCTTCTATGGTCCTGGTATAATAATGAAGTAATTATTTGCTTATTTTCTTCTCTTCTAAATTAGTATAATTTTTGTTAAAATTGCAGTGCCTCCAATATCTATCAAAATAATGTTGGCCCAATTAAATTGATTTTAAGAAAAATTAAATCATACTTGAAGATTTCTATTTTTCTGATGGAGGAAAAGATAAAGGAATTGTCTCAAAGTCTGTAAAATAAGGCTAGTCTTTGCTAAAATGAGGCAGTTCAGTCTAATAGGATTCCTGTCTTGTGAGGAAGCTTATGTAGATCACTCTGAGGACTAGGAAATGCTTAGGAATCAATAACTTTATCAATGTATCTTTGTATTTCAAGTCTTGTGCTTTAAGTACATTGTTTAAATATTCAGTATAAATATCACCAGTTGTATGTAGAGCATGCAAATTGCTAATACTTGGGTTATTTCATTCCAGCTGTGCTTTGCTTCAAAAAACTATTAGATATCCTTTACCTCATTAAACATGAAGCCTTCAGCAGGTATGAATATTTACCAAGTATCTATTTTCCTATTAGTCAGGAGGAAAAAAGAAGTTTTAAAACGTTAAATTTTCCCCATTCTCCTCCCACATCTTTGTTGGTTACACCAACTGGAACTGAGCAAACCTAGGTTACAATAGTGACGGTACATCCTTAGAAATGTCTACCATTCTAACTCTAAGGGGAATATAGGTTAGAAGACCATATAATCCTGGTCTGAACAGAACAGGAACAAATAGGTTCATGCTTAGAAAGGTAGGAAGCAGAAGGTCTGAACAGTACTCCAAGAAAGGGGATGTGCTAATGTGTAACTAGAACTCTGGGTTTTCATATGGCACTGCGGCAATCTGGGAGCACTTGTAGCACACATGCCATCTTGTTTGTTTCTCCAAGGCCCAAATTCTCACAGAAATCTATCTATGTATATGACTACACAAGTCTCTGCCCATCATTAGTGTTAGGTTAATCTGGCTACTTAGCATAAACACATGGAGTACTAGTCTTCTACTGCTTTGTTTCAGTTATTGCATCAAATATTGATCAAACATCATTTTGACAGGAAAAGGAGAAATAAGAGAGATTGTTGATGATATTGTGACTGGGAGCAATTAATGAAGTGAATGGAAAAACTGTAGAGAAGGACGGAAAATGTGCAAATCATATACCTAAGAACACAATATCCATGATACAGAAAAGAAATTAACTCAATCACAAGAAAAAAAGACAGGTTAAAATAATATTTAAAGGATCTGAACAAACACTTAAAAGAAGTTATACACATGAGTACCAGGTTAAAGAATGATGAACACTTAATTATTTGTGAAATGCATATTAAAATCATAGTGAGACAACATTCCATACTTTATGGCTTTTGTCAGCAAATAAACTGAATGCTGGAGAGAATAAATAGATAAAGGAATGGTGTACACTCTTGGTGGGAATATAAATTAGTATGCCCATTATAGAAAACAGTATGACAATTCCTTAAGAAAATACAAGTATCAGAATTCAGCAATACCACTTTGGGAAATATATTTATAAATACTGAAATCAGTATGTTGAAAAGATATCTGCATATTCATATTCACAATAGCTCATATACAAAATCAGTTTCAGTGTCCCATAGCAAGTGAAAGGATAAAGAAATCAAGGAGAAATACATTTTTATTCAACCTTAAAAAAAGAAAGAAAATTTGTGTTTTGGGAATTTAAGGAAGAATCTCTAAGGTATGATATTATATATCAGAATGAGTCACAATAAGACAAATTCTTTATTATTTCAGTGATCTATAGATACTAAAAATTTTGACTTCTTAGAAATAGAGAGTAGAATGAAGATTACTAGGGGCTGAGGGTGGGAAGAGTAAAGGAATTAAGGGCTAATGGTCAAAGGATACAAAGTTTCAGCTGGACAAGAGAGTTTTGAGGCCTATTCCACAACATTACGACTATTTCCAATAATAAATATACTGTAAATTTCAAATACACCACAGTGAAAAATGTCGAGTGAAGGGATATATATGTTAGTTAACTTGCTTTGTTCATTATATACTCTGTGTGTATGTCAAGACATAAAGTACTCCATGTATAATATAATTATGATTTGTCAAATAAAATATTTAAAGTGGAGCTACGAAATAATTAGGCATATATTTAATAAAATATGAATATATTTTATATACTAAATACCATGAAACTCTCATGGAAGAAATACTTAAATGAACGGATATATGTCATTTTTGTAAGCTGGAACTTTTAATGTTTACTAGTTATAAATGAGTTTTGAAACGATAACTCCATCTAAATTGAAAATCCAGGAGAAAACCTTTGTGAAAACCAACACTCTGATTTGAAAGTTTTATGGAAAAACAAAACAAGAGAACTAGACAGTAAAAACTTTTTGAAAAAAATTTTAGACTTTATAATATTGTATAACAGGGCAAATAACTATTTCTTTAGTTGGACTTTGAAAACACTTCCTAAGAGAAACAAAATGGGATATGAGGCTTCATCAAAGTTAAGAATCTCAGAACTCCTGATCTTTTAAAGGCACTCCTAAGAAAATCAATGTGCAACTAATCCGTGGACTGTACTAAAATATCATACGTCTGAGAAGGATCTTTTATCCAAAATCAATAAAGAACACACAAAATTCAATGATAAAGAAACAACATGATGGGCATGGTGGCTCATGCCTATAATCCTAGCATTCAGGATGCAGAGGCAGGAAATTGCTGAGTTCGAGGCTCACCAGAACTACAAAGCAACACCCTGTCTAAAAACGAATGAACAAACACACACACACACACACACACACACACACACACACACACACACAATCAATAACTAAAAAAAATTTGAAAAAATATGTATTTGAAATCATCAGATGGCAAATGATACATATGTACATATGAAAATGATAAATATTCACAAAACATTATAGAAATACAAAATAAAATATAAGGTAGTATTAGTATTACAGATGATTTAATGACTAATAGTTTGTTTATCAGGCTGGAGAGCAACTGAAATTCTGTTTTCTAGGGATAATGTCAAGGGATATATTAATTCTGAAAAACAGAATGGGAATTTCTTAGAAAATTAAATATTATCTTATCAGTAACTTCCTTCTTAAGGATTTAACTGAGTGAAATGGATACACCATTTAATGCAACAATCATGTGCAAATTTTTAGCAACTTTGTAACTGAGAAAACACATACAAGAATTCTGAACTGTCTGTTAATAGATGGCTGGGTAAACAAACTGATTCCACTGATACAACATTGTACGGTAATTCCCAACGATTAGTTGAAACACACTAGTTACTCAGAAGACAAACATAATTTGGCAGACAAAAGACAACTCCCAGAGGGTATATGTTGTTTGATTTAAATGTGACATCCTAAAAAAGGCCAAGCTGGGAATACAAAATTTTACAAGTTATTTTTAGAGAAGTTCCAGGTAAGGTACAGAGGATAACCACAAAGGAGCGGATGGCTGATATCCTTGAGCTACTGGAATCTTACTCTATTTTGATTTGGGTTGTCATTCCCTAACTGTGTACATTTGCAAACTAAAGAACTATACTACAAAAAGCATGGATATCAAAAGTGTGATAAAATTCTATAGCATCTCAGTTGCAATAACTGCTATAAAACAAAAGAAAACAAAATAGATGTTAGTGAGGATGCTAAGAAACATAAATTCTTATATACTGTTGATGATAATGTAAATTGGTCATTACAGGAAACAGGATGTTGGTTCTTCAAAACACTAAAATAGCAGTGCTATATAATCGAGCAATACGATTTCTCATTATATACCCAAATGAATCAATGTGCAAAAGAGGTGCCTGCATGCCTGTGTTTGTGGTGGTACACTATTCACAGCAGCTAAAACATGGGATCAGTCTAGATGCTCACCAAAAGACGAATGGATGAAAGTGTACAATGTTTGTTTCAATAGTCTTATTCAGTCATAAAAAATGAAAGCCTATTGTTTACAACACAACAGATAAAATTGGAGGAGAATGTCATGTTATATTCAGACATGGAAACACAAGAAGTGCGTGTATTATGTGGAAACCAAACCAAAACAAAACAAAATTTACAAACCTCCCAAAACCCAAGTTAACCAGACAGGGAGCAGTGATTAGAAGGACTGGGAAAGGTTCTAGGGAAGAGGAGCAAGGATGGAAGAAGAGAGGGGGTTAGAATCAAAGCACATGTTATTCATGTGTGAAAATATCATGCTAAATGCCATTAAAATGTATAAGATTTGCTAAAGAAAAAGCACAAATTTTTACTCTATAATTTATTCCTTAACAGAAATAATGCATCTAAGAGGGATTTTGAAAAAAACCAGGTCAAATCATAGAAGATTAAGTTTTCAGCCCAGATGATATAGATTGGAAATGTCATAGGATTATGTGGGAGGAAATTATCATAAACTAAAATGTCAAGAAATTCTAATACAGGAAGTGATACCATTTAATCAGGATAGTAATAGTGTCCTCTGGTAAAAGTGAGAAAAAAGGACAAGTTCAAAGTTGTCAGAGGCTTTTTTGATCAAACTTATCAATTTAAGTCTAATGATTTAGTTTTTATTTTGTTTAAATACTTGGGAAAGACAACCAAGTGTAATGAAAGATTTAGCAAGGTTTTACATCTTTGCAATACTAACCAGCTATAGGATCCTAGATAAATTACGGAAAATATTTGATTGCTCATTTCAACATTCCTGTAAGAAAAATGAGGGTTTTGCATAGACACTCAATGTTTACTTATTTCATAAATAATTTTACTTCTCTCTAGTATTTTCTAGGTAAGATATTTGGTTAAAGAAGACTTGGAATTATTCTGACAATAAAAAGTCATAAGTGATACCATTGCTCATTATTTTTAAGAAACACTGTGCCTTATTACACAGAATATGATCTGATTTTATTCACGAGGAAAAGAAAGCTTGCAGAGAAAAACTGACTATCCCATGGCACATGACTATCAGTGGTTTCAAACTCAAGAAGTCTGGACTGGAGACTGGATAAAAAAGCTGCAGTTCTTCCACAGAATGGAATATTACTCTGCCATAAAAATGATAAGTTTGAATCATTTATACTTAAATGGACATACCTTGAGGATATCCTCATAAGTGAAATAAATAGGGCACAGAAATGTACATATCGCATCTTTTCTCTGGTATGAGAAAATAAAGATGTAAATGAGTCTAGAATTATATGTTACATATTGTGAAATAGAAAATGCTCAATGTAAAATAGAGAGAAGGGGGGAAAATGATGAGATTGTAACAAAAAAGTAAGGAAACAAATTTTATGTATATGGGGGGGTGGTAGGGTGGGTAGGTATATGGGAAAAAATAGAATTAAGTTGTGTCTTATACTGGTACAAATCCCCATTATGGAGTGAAATCATGATGCGTATATGTAATGTACCAATAAAGATTTAAAAATTAAAAAAAAAAAAAAACTCAAGAACTCTGTTTGCAGAACCAGTATTTGTAGAAGGTAAATGTGAAAGGCTGCCACAAATGTAAAGTATGTAAGGGAGAATTTGACCGTGTTAAAAGCAAATTCTTACATTCATCTTTGAACTTAACAATTAGGAGGTAAAGCTAGGGATTATCTTTTTTATTATTTATTTGTGTGGGTGGGACTGAGGACTGAATCCGGGACATTTGTACTGAATTACATGCAAATCCCAAGTCATGCCCCACCTTTTTGAGGCAGTGTTTTATGAAATTGCTGAATTGTATCAGCAGGACTGAAACTTGAGATCCCCCTGTATTGGCCTCCATAAGAGCTCTGCTGCAGAAGTGTGCTGCCACACCCTGCTTCCTTGGATGATGCTGCAAAGAGAAACAGCCGGTGTGAGTTCAGGGAATTAAATCGTACTACAGAACATGGAATGGATAGAGAAAGAAAAACACGATTTCAATAGGATCTCATTAATAATGCTGATTATATGTCAGTAACAATGGGAAAATTTAAAGAATAAAATAACTTCAGTGATTTTTAGTGAATCTGAAGAGTTTTAAATCCTCATATTAGCCATACAAGCCCATAGATATGGAACTTCTAAATAATGACATCAAAAGGATCGTATGTCTCCCCATTCCCCACTGTCCATGTAAGTTAATTTAATAAATCTTATTTCCTTTGAACCAAAAATTTAGCACCGGGCTTATGAATGTTCTGCTTATTCCTAGATAAAGTGAAATTCCTCATAACTTTTATCTGTAAAGAAGGCAATTGAATGATGGACAGATATACTACAGTGTTCTAAACAAAATCTTCCAACTTTGTTTGAGGGACTGATTTTCTGTTCCAGTATCTCAGCTAGAACCTAATTCAAACTTACTGCCTGTGGAGAAATGGATAGAGTTTCACAGATGGATTCTCTACCAAAAACATTTGTTCTTCCTTCCTTATAACAGTTAGCAAAGTTCTGATCATTGGAACTCTCAACATTTTTAACAATGACAGAAAGGAATACAGAGGTTAGATAGTGTTTTTGCTTAATAAAAATGTGGTTGGTGAACTGCCTTGGGTGTTTTCCAGGTCTAGAAGGGGACTGCTTTTGACTAATACATTCATTGAGAAGTTCCCTGGATCCTCTAAGACCTCTCTATCACTGGGAAAGCCATATATAATCTTACAAATGGACAAGTGCATTAATATTATTCCCAGCCATAATGACTTCTTCTTTATACACTTATAGATAAGAAAGTCTACTCTAATTTTTTTTCTTGCAAAATCTCTGTCCATCTGTTACCAAATATTTACCCTAAAATTGATTCTTTTCCCCTCTTGAAATTCTGGAAACAATAACAAGACTGAGCAAGAATTTTACTCTTGACCAAACATAATAGAAATGGGATATAAACTGAGTAGTCAACTTCTTTTTAAAAATTTTTATTAGTACATGTATGCAGTACATAATGATGCCATTTATCATAGGGAGTTAGTACCTGTACATAACACATCTTAGTTCTTTTTCCCTTTCCTTCCCCTCACCCATCCCTTTTTTCTCTTTTGACTTCCCAATGTCTGTCTTTCATTTTGGTCTTTATCTGTGCATTTGGTTTCTCATACAAGAGAAACAATCTGATATTTAAATTTGAATGCTCAATTTATTTCACTTAAAAATGTGGTCTCAAGGTGCATTTATTTACCTACAAATGTCTAAAACTGATCATTATGGCAATGTAGTGCTCCATTCTATATAAAAACCACATTTTCTTCATTCATTCACTGATGGGAATTTAGGCTGTTTCCAAGATCTAGCTATTACAAATTATGCTGCTATAAACATAGGCATGTATATATTGCTGTGGCATGATGATTTTAAATTTTTCAGGAAGATACCAAAAAGAATAGCCAGATCAAACAGAATCTGTGGTTTCAGTTTTTTAAGGAATCTCTGTTGGGAGCCGTTTCCTACAGTGTCATGGCTGCCCATGCAGGAGAGAAAAAGTTGGCCTGATTTCTGGATCAGAGCCTGACATTGTCTACTTTCCTCAAGGATAGTTACTGTCCTTTCCAGGTTAAACTAAGAACCTTGACACACCCTCATTTCAGATTAAACTAAGAACCTTGACACACCCTTATTCCAGGTTAAACTAAGAACCTTTACACACCCTCGTGCTAGATTTAATTAAGAATATTGTCAATGCACCCCTCCCACCAGTTCTTTCATTAACTTTTTTTTCTTTTCTGTACACCTGAACAAAGCTAGTCGGCTCAAGGATAGTACTAAAGAAATGTATAAAAGAAGGCTGTTAAATAAACGTGGCGTTCATTTGGTATTGACTGGTGAACCCTTCCAAGTCCCACTGTCCTGTCTTTACTTATTTCTCATCCTAAGCCCCTCGGCTCGGTCACCCCATTGCTCTGCCCGGCTGACACCACCATACCCAGTGGTGAGACCCCGGCAAATCTCTATACTGATTCCCATATTGGTTGTACAAATTTTCATTCCCACCAGCAGTGGAGAAAGGTTCCATTTTCTCCACAGCCTCATCAGCACTTGTTGGTTGATTTCTTGATGATAATCATTCTTTCCAGTATGAAGTGAAATCTCGGTGTTGTTTTAATTTGCATTTCTGAAATGACCAGTGATACTAAACACTTTTAAATGTATTTATTTGCTGTTGGTTTTTCTTCATCTGAGACATGCCTATTCATTTGAGATGACCATTTTGGACTAAGTTTTTAAATTTGTTATTTCTTTTGCCAATGATTTCCAAACTTATTGCACTCTGATCTGATAATACACATAAGATAGTTTCAAGTCCTTGCTTTTACTTACGCATGCTCTATATAGTCTACTTTGGAGAAAGACTCATTTACAGCTGAGAAGAACATGTATGCTATTGTGGTGTGGAACACTCTGTAGGTATCTACTAAGTTCTTTTGTTCCAAAATTTGTATACTTCTTTGAGTTTTTGGTCTAGTTGATCTAGTCTACTTGCAACAGTAGGGTATTGATGTTCCTCAAAACAACTGTATTAGTGCTTCTTTGATTTTTCACAACCACTCATATTTGTTTTATATAGTTGGATGTGATGGTATTTGATGAATATATATTTATGATTATTATCTCTTACTATTGGATTATTCCTTTAACAAGTATACAGTGACTTTCTTTGTCTCCTCTGATCAGTCTTTGCTGGAAATCCACTTTTTCTGCAAATAGAATATCTACCCTCTCCTTTTTTCCAGGTTCCTGCCACATAGAGTTTTCCATCCTTTGACTTTCCGTCTATATATTTATTTTTGAGTTAAATTTATTTCTCATATGCAGGATACTTTTGGATTTTGTTTCCTGATCTATTCTGCAAATTTGTTTCTTTTCACTGGTAAATTGAGGACATTTACTTTGATGATTATAATTCATATGTATTGATATAACTGTCATATTATTTTCGTATCACTGGTTTCCCCTTTTACTCTTCTGTTTAGCTGTTTACCTTGCTGTGTAAGTTTACTATGTTGACATTTATAAATCATTATAATTTTCTAGAATATCCTTCTGAACTCTTTGGAATAATAGTTGAGTGGTCATGAATTCCTTCAGGTGTTCTTTATGATGGAAGTATCTTTTTTCTTTATCAGTTTTGAAAGAGTTTTGCAAGATATATCAGTCTGAATTGAAAGTTATTTTCTTTTAGGACTTGAAATATTTTACTCCAAACTCTCCTTGACTAAAGTGTTTGGACTGAAAATTCTGCTGAGCTTTTCTTTATAAGCAATTTGTTTATTTTCTTTTACAATTTTTAACATCATTTTCTTGCGTTTAATTTCTGGAATCTTGACTATTACGTGGCTTGATATGACATACTTCTGATCATGGATAATTGGAGTTCTGTATGACATAGTTATCTGTTTCAAATTCTTTTTCTGTGTTTGGAAGTTTTCTGTCACTTCTGTGAATGAAGTTTTTTAAAAAAATTTTTTAATCTTTATTGGTACATTACATATACGCATCATGATTGCATTGCATAATGGGAATTTGTACCAGTAAAAGACACAACTTAATTCTCATTTTTTCCCATACACCTACCCATCCTACTGCCTCCCCATATACATAAGATTTGTTTCCTTCTTTTATGTCACAATCTCATCATTTTCCCCCCTTCTCTCTATTTTACATTGAGTGTTTTCTATTTCACAATATATAACATACAATTCTAGGACTCATTTACATCTTCATTTTCTCATACCAGAGAAAAGATGCGATATGTACCTATCTGTGCCCTATTTATTTCACTTATGAGGATATCCTCAAGGTATGTCCATTTAAGTATAAATGATTCAAACTTATTATTTTTTATGGCAAAGTAATACTCTATTCTGTAGAAGAACCACAGCTTTTTTATCCATTCTTCAGTTGATGGACACTTGGGTTGTTTCCAAGATGTAGCAATCACAATTTGAGCTGCATAAACATGGGTGCACCTATGTCACTGTGATATAAGTCATGTAATTCTTGTGTGCATATACCTAGCAGGGCAATGGCCAGGTCAAATGCCTATCTTTTTGAGGAATCTCCAAACTGATCTCCACAGGGGTTGTATGAGTCTACAGTACCACCAACAGTGGAGAAGGGTTCCTTCTTCTCTGCAGCCTCACTAACATTTGCCGTTGGCTGATTCTGAAATGGCAGTCATTCTATGTGGAGTGAGATGAAATCTCAATGTTGTTTTCATCTGCATCTCTCGAATGACTAATGATGTTGAGCATTTCTTCATATGCTTCTTAGCTGCTCTTACTTCTTCCCCTGAAAAATATCTGTTCATTACAGATGCTCATTTTTGAATTGGGTCATTAAATTTGGGTGGGCTGATTTTTTGAACTCTATATATTCTAGATAGTAGCCCTTTGTTTAAGGAAGAGCTGGCAAAGATTTTTTCCCACATTGTTGGTTGCCTTTTTGAACTGTTGGTGGTTTCCTTTGCTGTGCAGAAGCTTTTTAAAAGAACGAGGTCCCATTTGTTGATTTCCTCAGCCAATTCCTGTGCTATAGAAGTTTTGTTCATGAAGTCTTTCCCTAAGCCAATGTCTTCGAGAGTTTTACCTAACCTGTTTTGAAGAGGGTTTAGAGTGTCTGTTTTAATATTTAGGTCTCTTATCCACTTTGATTTTAGCTTGGTACACAGTGAAAGAGTTAGATCTAGTTTTAGTCTTTGGCAAGTTAAAGCCCATTTTTTCCAGCACCATTTGTTAAAGAGGCTATCTTTCCTCCATTGACGATTTTTGGCTCCTTTGTCAAACATGAGGTGGCTCAGCGTATCTGGAGTAGTTTCTGGATCTTCTAGTCTACTCCATTGATCCTCGAGTCTGTTACTTTGCCGGTACCACACAGTTTTTATGTGAATAAGATTTTAATATCCTTTGTGATGGCTTCTGATTTTTCATTGATTCCTATCAGTCTGATAACTATCAGTCTTTGTATCATCATCTGGCTTCCACATCTTCCATTTTCTATTTTTAAAAATTTGTTTTCTTTATTTGTACTTGTAAATTGCTTATGGTAGTAGATTTCCTGCCAGCATCAATAATTTCTTAGGAAATTATTACTTTTCAGCATTTTCTTATAGGTGTCACTGGCTTTGGAGGGTATCCCAGGTCCTGTCTCAAGTAATTAGGATGAAAAGTTTTATCTATTTGGCCTACCACTCAGTTCTTTGGTGCTGCCCTATGTTTATGAAGCCCAGATAATCTTGCTTTCAGTATATAAGGAAGAAAACCTGATCATAACCATGTCATCTTGGCTAAAGTTTTTCAATCCACAATAGCAATATCATCAAGTATAGTTTAGAAAATGACAATCTCTGGTAACTGTTAATTTGACATCTTAAACCATTGGTGCAAGATTTCTAGTTATATAACAAAGTCCAAAACAAATCAGAAAAATTTATACCATAAATATCCCTTCTGTAGAGTGATTTTACCCTTATGGATGAACATTTAAAAGGATTAAGATTAAACATAGAGAACTAAAAAGGAGAAAGTTATTAGAAGTAAGACTGAAGGGCAAACGAAGATTATCTAGGCTCTGGGAGACTAATGATGAAGACAGGAGGGAAAGAAAGAAGGATAAGCAATAATAAGGACTAAATGAAGCAAAAAACATGTTCACACTCATGAAAAAGGAACAATGAATGATCATGGAGAAAGGAAACAGCAAAGAGAAGAAAAAGAAAATAGACTTTTCTGTAATTTCCAGGCTATGGTTATGTTCTCTGGTCTACAGTTTTGTGTCTGTCTAATCTGGGTGGTTTTTCTTTTGTCTCAGACAAGTGAAGCAGAGGGCAGATCTGTGCTCAATGATCCTGCCAACCCTGTGATAGGATTAGGGTGGGGTGCTGAGTAATCCCAGCCAGCCTGCAGGAGGAATACCATGCAGTGCTGATGCTGGTGCTTTCAATTCCATTGACGTTTAAGCTGATCCTGACCCTGATTGTGGAGGTAGGGCCTGATTCTTCCAGCCTGTAACAGTCTGGATATCTCTTGCCAGGATGACCTCAGCTCGCTGATGCTGTCTGTCCCCTGTGGTTGGCCCTCACCCAGTTTTTTTCTGAGTCCTCCAAGGGAGCCAATCCAGGGCTGTTCTGAGTCCTGGGCTCAGTGGGCCCCTCCCTAAACTGACATCTGAGAACTCAGCGGATGCTTGGGCTGGAGTCGCTCACCAGGATTGTAGTTCACAGCATCCTGTGCTCAGGTCTGCAGGTGTATTTCTCATGGAGCTCTCTGGGCTCCTTTGCCTCCTCTGTTTTCTGTGGAGTCAAGGCTCCTCTCTCACAGCAAGAGTCAGGAGTCAGAGAGAAAGTCCAACTCTTTTTCTGTGTTTTGATCAGTGTCCACTTTTCCTGTGGGCTCCAATTCTCTCTTCAGATCCTTCCTTGGCCCCTGAGATTCACCTCCTCCTTTTTTTCACTCAAGGTTATGGGATTACAGTGTCTAGATGTGAGTCTCAGAGGGTTGACCTCCTGCTGCTTTCTACTCCACCATCTTTCAGGAACTCTCTTACTAACTTCTTGACTGGCTAGTAGTTGAGAAATTATAGATACAAAGGGAAATAAATGAATGAGAGGGATAAGCTGATAAAGGGAGAAATTTCACATCTTTTCTGTGAATGAGAGATTTACCATCTCTTCACTATTTTTGTGATTCTTTCTGGTCATCATTATCACGGCAATCTTCAACCATCATGACCATGGAGTAAATGAGTCAGCATGCAAATGAGATCGTAAGGAAGTTAGAGATTGTATGTAGATCACTCAGGCAACCATCTTAACTTCAAGCATTTTTTGTGTACAGATGTGAAGATAGATTTCTGGAATACAGGCTAGGGACATCCTATCCACACAAGTAATCAAGATTAAGGAAGGGTAAGGATTTAGCTAGGTCAAGTAGTTAATACAAGATTAGAGCTGAGTAACATATCTATTCATGAGAAAAATTCATGGGAACTGACCACTTTGAGTTCACATTCAAAGGTAAGCAAAATACCAAACCTCTATTATTATGACACTATTCTACCTCTTCTCTCTGTCTCTTTTCTCTGTCTTGGATTTTTCAGGCAGGAGACAGAAATGAACGTACTTTGCTTTTCAAGTTTCCAGAACAAAAGAATAAATATCCTGAGTTTAAAGCCTAGGTTGGAGGTGAACGATAGAAACGCTCTTTCTTTACTACTTGGGAATATTAAGATGCATAACATTTTATTCCTTTTTCTAAAACATCTAAAATTGTGGTTTCTTAACATTTTATGTTTTCAATGTATAAGCAAAGTTAGGAACTGCAAATTTATATTGCTACTAAATGGAAGGTAGTTTTGAACCCAAATTTGTAATTTAGTCAAGTTTTAGGTCTTTGTCCAGATAAAACATTTAAATGAATTGAAACAACGTATTTTTCTTACCATTTATATGAATCTTCTCTGAAAAGAAAAACTTCCTGCAGAAAAAGAGGTCAGGCTGCTGAACCGTACTGATGTGCTGGTGCATGTCTGAGTGAGTAAATTCACTTGAGCATTGATCAAAATAGCAACATGAGGAATAGCACAGCTTCCTTGTACAACATAATGATCAATAAAGGGAAGGCACAGGTGCCCTAGAGAAAAATTTAATCTAAGTGCAAATCTTTTATTCATAATTTTCAAATTAAATGTGCTTGGCTTTTTCTGAAAGCTCCATACAAACACTAATAAATGTTTCTATATCAAAGGATGGAAATGCCACACTACTTTTGTAAACTAAAATGCATGTAATTTTACATGCTCCCACATGAAAAGCATGAGTCAAACAAAATGTCCAAATGAGAAAGAAACTAAAATGTTTTCATTTCAAGCAGGAGTTAGCTTGAGTTATGCTCACAATTATATCTTGTGTTGATGGCTAGTATTCTTCTCACACACTCCCCACTCAAACTTTGTCAAATATAAAGAACTAGGTTTACATGAATTCTAGCATTTATCACAGGTGCTCAATAGGTCTCTGAAACAATTTGCCACTAAAGCGAGGTTAAGGTGGGGTGAGAAGATTTTGCTTCTGCTATGAACAACATACACAAATAAAGGAGTCCAGAGTTGTCCTAAGGCTCAAATTTTTCTAATATCTAAGTGATATTATACAACAAAAAGAACATATGTAAACCACTGAGTAACTAATAGACTTTTACTGTGATACAAATACATGTAAATGGGATTTATAATCCTGACCATTTTTTAATATATATACTTCAGGATGTTAGGTACATTCACATTGTGCAACTAATTTACAGAATACTGTTTATCTTTCAAAATGAAGTAAGTATCCATTAAACAAACATATCCCACTTCCCTCTAGCCACAGGCTCTGGTTACCAACATTTTATTTCCTGCAATATTTGATTATATTAGATATCTCCTATAAGTGTGATCATGCAAGATTCATCCTTCTCTGACTGATATATTATACTTGCTGTAATTTTCTCCATCTATTTTATCACATAGGATAAGATTTCCTTTGTTTTAAAGGTTGAATAATATTCCATTGTAGGTGTATACTACATCTTCTTCATTCATTTAGTGGTACTATATTAAACTAAAATACTTCAGCACAGCAAGAAAAAAGAACAAAAAAGTGAAAGGGTAACCTATAGAATGGAAGATCCTATCAGTAAACCAAATGTCTAATAAGAGATTCCTAAACTGTAGAAACATATATGAAAGTTCTACAACTTATGTGCATAAAGACTGCCGTATCCCAAGTTAGAAATAGATCAAGTACTTGAATTGACATTTTTCAAAGATTTACACTCTGAATACAGTTGACAGGTACTTTACCAGGTAAATCAAAACCGCATCTCCCATCTATTAAGATTGTTACTATGAAACATACACATGATAATAATGTAGATGAGATATGGAGAAGTTGGAACACTGTATGCTGCTGGTGGTTTTGAAAGATAGTGCAGTTTCTCTGGAAAGCAGTATGTAGATTCCTAAGAAAATTAAAAGTAGTACTACCAGACACTGCAACATTCCCAGTCCTGGATATATATCTGAAAATATTTAGGTCAGAATCATTACAAGATATTTGTACTGATATGTGAATTTTAATATTATTTACAGAAATGAAAGTATGAAAATAACTGAAATGTCTGTGGCAATTTTAAGTTGAAATTATTTCTCCACCTCTGGAGCTCAGATTAAAAAGAAATCAGTTGTGTGTGTTGAACAACTCTCAACACATGTACACATCAGCCTACACCTCTGCAAGCACTCCTTTAGAAATGCAAGGAAAGATTGCTTTGTTCTTTGTCATTCACTTTCCTGATTTTTCTCTTTCTTTTCCTGTACATAATTCAATCCAAATTCCTGTTCATAGCTTTTTTGACTTTTGTCATACTCAAGCATTATCTCATTTCTAAAAACTTCTAAAAGTCTAGTTGAGCCTAATATTAAGACTTAGATTTCCATCTGTACTGTTCACTTAGTTCCTCCTCTTCTTGATGTTATCACAAAACTGACAGAGGGGCTTGTGGGTTATTATTGTTACTATTTGTACATAAATTAAGAAACACAATTCACATGTAAAAACTACATATTTCTAAAATACCACATGGTGCTTTGATACATTCATAGGTTATATAATGTTCATTTCAGAGTAAATATGTCTATTTGAAAAAAACATTAATATTTGTTTTTAAAAAAGTTAAGTATATCATCTTCACTGTCGTCTACTACACATATGTTAATTCTCCTAATTGTAACAGTATTGGTGATTGTGTTATAACTCAGCTCTCTCTGTCCTTTTGTGAAACCTGACCCTTTATCCTTAGCCAAGGATGTCTTTATTTCCTTTGCAGTGCAGTTTTAAGCAGTTTAAATAAGAATTTAAAACTTAGGTATTCCCAAGAGAGAGGCAGGACCCAGCTCCATTTCATTTCCAAGAATATCATCCAAAGTCTATGCAGTAGTAGATCATGGATATTTGGCATAAAGCTTTTGAAAACTGGAAAGGAATCAAGAATTGGAAGAAGCAGAGAGAAAAGGGAGAGGTAGGGAATGCAAAAAAAGTATTAAGATGTGTCATGTATGTGTACCACCTCCTTATGAGAAATGTAATCATTATATAGCACAAACATATGTGCTAATAAAAATTCTCCCTATAATCATATCCAACTACATGCTACCTGCAGAACACTCTATTTTGATCTAAAGACACATAATGTTTAAAGTGAAAGTCTAGGAATAAAAAGATTTCATGTAAATTATAACAAAAGGAACAGTTGTAGCTATGTTAGTATCAGAAAAAATAATTTGCCAAAGAGACAAAGCTACAACTTAATGATAAAAAATTGAGTCATTTCACCCAGACTACATAACAGTTATAAATGTGGATAAACAAAACATCACAGTCCCTGAACATATTAAACCATTTTGAGAAAACTAAAGGGAAATATAGACATTTTAAAATAATAATAGAGACTAAAATATTTCTCTTTCACTAATGTATACAACAATCAGACAAAATCATTAAAGAAAGACAGTATATAAACAACACTCTGGAAGGATCAGACTTAATATATGTAGTGTATTCTATCCAGTAATAACATGATACACATTTTTTCCTGTGTAATGAAAAATGTTCAGGGTAGAGTTTATGTTACGTAGCAAGACAAGTCTTAAAACATTTAAAAATATTGGAATAATAAACATTTTCTTATTAAAACAAATCATTACCTGAAAGGGAAAAATCATAAATATATGGAATTTAAATAATACACTATTAATGGGCCAAAGAAGAAAATGGAGAAATTAGAAAATAATTTAAGAAGAGTGGCAAATGCATTCAAGTTAAATAAATTCTTCATTTAATATAAATTAGGATTCTTTTAGAAAGATTTTGCTGTGCTTACTATTTATCTCAGTATTGCTGCAAAGGACAAAATTTTAAACACAAATAATCATTATTTAGAGAAGAGTGAAACATTTCACTGATTTTGTAAGCATGAACTTCAAAATGTAACTTTGAAATGAATGTGAGGTATATTTATAGCAATAGAATTATTGGACTTTGCATTTTAACATTCTAAGTGTTTTATGCATTTCATGATGAGAAAAACATACCTTCTGACTTTTTTTATTCCTCCTGCCTCTGCCTCCAGAGTGCTGGGATTACAGGCATGAGATACCACGCCCAGCACTGTGGTATGTGGTACTGGTTGCTTTTGGGTGTGGGTCTCCACACCCAGTATTGTTATGTGGTTACCAGGGAATTGAACCTGGGCCCTTGCACTTGCAAGACAGGCGCCGGAACCACTGAGCTAACTCCCCGGCCCCTTTTATGTTTTGTTTTGTAACATATCTTAGTACATTTTGCTGTTTTAACAAAATACTTGTGACAATGTAATTTATGGAGAAGACAGACCAGGTATGGTGGTGCCATCTGTAACCATAGCACTCTGGACAGCTAAGGCAACAGTACAATTCTGAGCCTAGTCTGGGCAATTTAATAACTTAGGAAGACTTGTCCAAAATAATAAATAAAAAAGATGATGAGGGTGTAGTTCATTGTGACGGTCCTAAGATCAGTTCTGATACCACACACATATGTATAAAAGCTTTATTTAAAATCACATTTGTAGATTCTGAACAACCCAAGAATGGGCAGCCCAAGCCAGTGAGGGTGTCACACTGATTCATGACAGAAGTTAGAAGGGTAAATTGGCCTGGGCAACAGAGGCAAACCCAAATGGTAGTTTCACTGTACAACACTTCCTCTCAGGGTCATTCATCCAGTTCCATGCACATTAAAACCACTCCCATGATAAGTGCTATCACCTCTCTTAACAATCATTGCCTCTTAAAAATCCACAGTAGTGGGCCGGGGATATAGCTCAGTGATTCCCGCACCTATCTGGTGAGTGCAAGGACCTGGCTTTGATCCTTCAGTAACATAACAATACTGGGTGTGGAGACTCACTCCCAGCAGCAATCAGCACCACACATCACAGTGCCGGGCATGGTGGTTCACACCTGTAATCTCTGTAATCCCAGCACTCAGGAGGCAGAGGCAGGAAGATTGCTGTGATGTGAGTATGAGGCTGAGCTTAGGGCCAGCCTGAACTACAAAGCTAGACCCTGTCTCAAAACAAACAAACAAACAAATGAGCAAAAACACTGGTGATCAAATTTCTATATGAGATTTCTTTTGGGGAGACACACCATACTCACATCACAGCAGAATGTCACAGGTTACAATTAAATTTTCTCATTGGACATGTGTGTTTGTAAAGGGTATATATTTGCACATGAACAAATACAATATCTGAGATAGAGATAAGATCCTTGAATCACAGTTACTTTTTACAATAAAATACATAGATTATTTTATGGTTACTAATTGGGGAAATTGCATTTGTGACATCATAATTGGTCAAGAAACTACCAACAAGTTCCTGAGTGGAACGTTTACGTGCAACATGGATTAATTCCCCACCACCACCATTTTGTAGGCAGTAATCGAACCTTTCTCTGATAGAAACAATCAAGGGCTTCTGTCTCCAAGGTGATTCCTTTCCTTTCTTGCTATTCCTTCAGTGCAGAGTGCTTGAGGCACTGCCTTGGGTTAATCATGTCCTTTGGCTTACTTCCTGGTGAATGAGTGCCATTTTTGGTAACAAAGGAAGATGATGCTCTGGCATGACCAAAGGAGCCACTGAGTCTGCCCTTACCACCAGTGAGCCAGTGATTCATCCATTTCCACAACCCTCATAGGACCTTCTTTTATTAGCATCAGTTGGGGTAGAACGACATTGGGTGCAGATGCCAAGATGTAGTTTGGCCTGAAATCTGCCTATTTGGAACACTGAGGAGGACAGCAAAATGGTGAAGATGTTGAATGATATCAGTACCT
>PVIR01007689.1:0-59908 GCA_004026965.1 Petromus typicus | reverse complement strand
GTGAAAGGGGACAATGTTGAGATTGTAACAAAAAAGTAAGGAAACAAATTTTATATATATGGGGGGTGGTAGGGTGGGTGGGGCTATGGGAAAAAATGAGAATTAAGTTGTGTCTTATACTGGTACAAATCCCCATTATGGAGTGCAATCATGATGTGTATATTTAATGTACCAATAAAGATAATTTAAAAAAAAAAAGGTGGTAAGAATGACTAGAGTTCATATATGAAAAGGCTACAGGTGACATTACACTCCATTGCAAAAGTTAAGAACGTTTTCCTGTAAGACCATAAAGCAGATGAAAATGTATAATCTAATCACATTTATTCAACAAAGAATGGAAGTCCAAGCCAGAAGATCGAAAAAAGAAAAAGAATTAAAATTTATTAAAATAGAAAAAGAAGAAAGGAAGTTGTATTCCTGATAACATGAACTTAGGTATAAAGACCTCTAAATATTACACCAAAACCCTGTGAGAAGCATTAAAGAATATATTTAGTGAAATAACAAGGTACAAAATCTGTACATGAATATTAGTATTATTTATTTGCACTAAATTATCAAAAAAGATATCACATTCAAAATGGCTTCAAAAGTGTAATATTGAAGAGTAAAGCTACCCAAAGGTGATGAAAATCTGCATAACAAATGCTATAAACACAAGGAAATAAATTTTATATGACACAGATATAGGAAAAAGTATCTTTTGTCAATGGATTAGAAGAAATACACTGCTAAGATGTCTGTTGTGCTCAAACTGATCCCCAGATTCAGTTCAATTCCATCAACATTTTGAAGTCTTGGGACCAGAGATTTAGCTCAGCTGCACAGCACCTGTCTGGCAAGAACAAGGTCCTGAGATCAATACCTGGATAAAATAAATAATAAGAATTTTGAAGTGTTTTTTAGTCAAAGACGGAGCAAAATATTTTAATAACCAAAGTACTCTTAAGTGAAAAGAACAGAGATCTAGAGATCACATTATCCCCCTTCAAATCTATGACAAAATAATTTTGAACAGGATAATATTGAAACAAAAATAGCCACACTGACCAGTGAAAGAGTACAGAATTTGTAGAAATAAACCCAAATATCTGTGATCAATTTATTTTCTGTAAAAATGTAAAGAAGATACAATGCATGCAATATAATCCTATGATTTGAGGGACAGTGCTATGATTTTAACTGTTCCATTACAGAATTTTCTACTTTCTGCAGCTGTTAATTACTGGAAGAGGCACTTTGAAATTTTCAGTAATATTTGTGGATCTATGATTTCCCTTCATTTTTATGTTTATGTCTTGAGTAATTAGGACTTTCTTAAGTAGAATATGTATTAAGATCTATTAATTCTTGTTAGAGAACTTTAAATTATGTTACAGTCATACAAATTGAAGGGTATCAAATAATGTTTCTGTACATTTTGTTGAGTTGGTACTAGACTAGTTTATGTTTATATAATTATCTGTTTAATTTAAGCTTTCATTTAACTTATATTTACCAGGTATTTTTAAAATGTGTAGACTTTTCAAATAATAAATTAAAAATTCAAGAATTTAGGGAAAAATACAGAAATAAGTCTCTTGAAGTTCTGTTGGAAAGTTTTATATTCACTGACAAGTAAAGGAAGACAGAACCCTACTATATTCAGTATATAATAAACATCTCAGAAATGAATAAAAGACTTAAATGTAAGACCTAAAATAGTAAAAGTAGTATAAGAATATATAGGGAAAATGTTCTATGGAATTGTTCTGGGGAAAGATTTTTTATTTTACTCCTAAATGCAGGTTAAGAAAAGGAAAAATAAATAAATTGCTGTTGATTCAAAGAGATTACTTTCTCCAGAGCAAAAGACAACTCACAGTTTGAGATGAAATACTTATAAGCTACACATGTAAACTCCATATCCAACACATCTATTAAGGAGTTAACTAAATAGCAAGAAAATAAATATAAGAACAAACTAATACACAAAATCTTAAAGAAGCATTTTTTAAAAATACATACAAATGACCCACAGATCTGTGAAAAAGTGCTCATCATCCAGATAATCACAGATAAAAGTTGAAATTACAAGGAGATATTATCTCCTGCCTGTGAGAGTAGCTATTATAGAAAGGAAACAGTAAAAGAAATTTTGATTATGATATGAAGAAAGGTGTTGGTGTTAATATTAATACTATCATTATTGGTCTGGGGATTTAGCTCAGTGGTTCTGGTGTCTACTTCACAAGTGCAAAGTCTTGAGGCAGGAGGATTGCTATAAGTTCAGGGACAGCCTGGGCTACATAGTGAGTTCGGGGCCACCCTGTAGTACAAAGTGAGACCCTGTCTCAACAAACAAAATAAAACAATATAAAACAAAACAAAAACATACTCTTTTTTTTTTTTTTTTGGAAAACAGTATGTGGTTTCATAAGAAAAGTAAAGATTGGTATAGAAATCCAAAAATTTGAATTTAGAATTCAAAGAATTATCTGAACTCCCAGATTCACAATAGTCAAATCATGGAAGGAATCTAAATATTCATCATCAGATTAATTGATGAAGCAAATGTTGTATAAATAAATGATAGAATGCTACTCGGGTATGCCAATGACAAGATCATATTATTTGGGGTGGCATGGCATGGATGAACTTGGAAACAGTGACTAAATGAAATAAGACAAGGAAAGAGAGACTAGTGCTGTATCATCACACTTATGCCCAGGATGGACGTGTCAAGGTCAGACAAGTAAAGAGAAGAGTCAGCTTCTGACTCACTTCGAGACTGTACTCATAAGTAAAGTAAATAGGACACACATGTGTAAATACTGTATCTTTTCTCTAATATGAGAAACTGAAGGTGCAGGTGAGATCCAGAATGTCTGGTAGGAGTCGTGAAATAGGAAGAAAATGCTCAAAGGGAAAAAGTAACTGTATGGGGACAAGGGAAAGCAAAACAGGGGAAGAAAAATTGGATAATTAAAAAGAAGGAAAAAAGAAAAACAAAGCTTATGTATATATGGGAATTGGGTTGAAGAAAGTGCAAAGAATGAAAAAAATGAGACTCAAAATACATCATGGGCAAGTACAAATTCTCAATGATGAATGTGATCATAATATATTCCTAAAATATATCAATAAACTCCAAGTACAAACAATTAATATTTGAAGTATAGTGTGTTCACCTAAAAATACATATGTGATCACATGCAAAAGAATATATATTTCATAAAAAATTAAATGGTAATCTAGAAAAAAGATGGTCAATTATTTGACTACAAGGAGTACTGACTGGGGACAATGTTGACTAGGAAGGAGTATCTCTTACTGTGATTAACATGAAATGCGGCTTCAGGTAGGGGCTGAAAGAGTGTATACATAGGTAGAATTTTCATTAATAGTATATATTTAATAGAAAATGCAAAACTACAGAACAACACAGGGGCATATGTAATGATGTCTGTAATATGTAACTAATGTATTTATGTGAATACATTACATATAAACACATTTATATTTGCTTGCCATTAATAGGTGTAAGTAAGGATTTTGTTCATTATTATTTCTCACATTAAAATACATTTAAATCGTGTATGTCATTCAGCATGGAATTCCCTAATGCCTAAAAAAATATTTTTAAGCTGTCCTCAAATAAATTATTGGCTTCGCAGATTGTAAAAGATTTATCTAAGAATTATTCAATCAAAAGATGATAGTTTACTTTAATAATGATCTCTTTTATATTTTGAATCCTATATTATCGCCAACATCTCTTTGTGGATCCATAGCCATATTCCATGCGTGTGAAAATTCTTCAAGAAGTGTTCATATCATGAGGCAAAAGTAGCACTGCAGCATTTTAAAATAAATTATTAACTACTTGAGTGCAGACACAGTGATACGTCTGACTTACCTCACTTAAGGTACATTTCTTGTCTTTTTTTGTAAGGAAATTTTTTAAAGTAGAGTGAGAATCAGACAACAATGTAAGTATAAAGGAAGGTAAAAGACAAAACAAGCTGTATAAGACTACACTATACAACAGTACTCTGCAATATGTGTATCTTGGTTCACATGAATTTAAAGTGACTTACTTAAAGGAATGTTGAAATGTTAAAATAATAACTATTAACAATTGCATAACCTCAAGTCTACCAAAAATGTTTGATTATTTTGTTTCCTAATGATAGTATTGTATTTGGACAGTCATATTTAATGAATGTTATGTTTATAGATTTTTTGTTGTTGTTGTTGTTGTTCTTTTTTTTTTTTCTTTCATTGTCAGGGATGGAACTCAGGACCTTGTACTTGCAATGTGGGCACAAAATCACTGAGCTCAATCTCCAGCATTTTCATCAAGGTTTGATGTGCTACATAGTCTAGTTTCATGACTAGAACCATTATGGATATGACATTCTGGACTTAATTCAGAGTATACAAATATCTCCTCTTGATGACAATGAGTAGCTCAACATAAGTGGATTGCAGAGACAGAGTTTAGTATTTATTACACAAAGATTATTGATTATAGCTACTTTTAAAAGTAATCATGAAAAACCTACACAACATTTTACTACCTCTTTATAAGTTACACTTAAAATGTTTTATAACATGTTACACAAACACAATAATATTTAAGAAAATACAGAAATACATGAAGAAATATCCGTAGACACATATAATTGTGTTTTATAAAGATGACTTGTGAATATCTCATCGTGACTTTAGTACTTTGATGATGAAATATATTTCTATGTGCATAGATATGGTTAAATATTATTATATCTTAGATAGTATTTAAAACACTTTTTAAATTAATATATTATTATATTTCTCATATTATTCCTGTCTTGATACACAGGAAAGGAAAATATTCTTGTGTTCAATATACTATTATAATTTCCAAGTAATTGTTAAACTGTATATTTTTAAAAAATAAATGTTTGATTTGACAAATATATTTACATTTAAATTAAAGATAATATTTAATGAGTTGAAAATTGTATCACTTGTGTAATATATGATATACTCCATAATTTAAAAATAAAATTCATTGAGTAGAGAATCCAGTTAGATAGCTGAAGATAAGCTTCTATGTAAATATAAGTGCATTCATTATTTATCAAGTTATTTATTGTGATAGATAACTGTGACATCCACTTGTATAACAGTTTTCTGGTAGAATGTCTTAGTGCAATTCTGGATGATTGATTTATTGAGGACAAAAGACCCACAGGTCCTATATATGAGTGACTCCAACCAATAGGCTTGTAGCCTAAACAAAATTAAAAAAAAAAGAAAAGAACAAATCTCATGTAGATTTCTTTGCCTTTGGATGCCACTTTTCCAACTTCCAGCATAGACTGCAGACTTTTCAGCCTTCCAGCTCAGACCATTCAGCTTCCTGATATGAACTCACAGGAGACTGCAGTGAGACAGAGGTCTTCTACTTTTGGCTGAATCTTTCAGATGTCCAGTATATAGATGATCCTTTTATATTCACGTGCATTCTGTGCCTCTAGTGAGCACAAACTGATACAGACTGTGCTATCATGAATGACTTTTGAGAAACAGAATTGTAAGGATGAATTTCTTGTTCCCAGAGATGATATTCTTAAAGCACCATGTCCCTCCTTCTGATAATGCAAAGAGTTCATGTGGTGAACTGTTAAAGTAATACACTATGTGGATCCATTTGATTATGTTAATTCAACACTTCTGACATATAAGGAATTTAGCCACTCTTGGCACAATACCTTGAAATATTTTTGAAAGAATGAGAAATATAATAATGCAGGCTGGTAGCTATTAGCATATCTGGACACACTGGTGAGGGAAAATCTAAGCATGAGAAAAAATCTAATGTCTTCTAAGTGTGAAATAGATTAATAAATGAAAAAAGGAAGCTCCAGAATTAAAATTTCTAGCTCTAGGCACATGTAAAGAACCTAAAAAATTCTGAGTCATGAAAGAGAATATTTTCTCCTTTAGCTGTAGGGCTAAGATCTAAGAAAGCCAAACATAGACCCTCACAATTCTACTTTGATACAGCATAGGACTTATGCTCAGCCTCAAATGGGTATCAGAAGTAAAAGTGGAAGTATTGATCAGAAAAGAATGGGATCCCGTAAATTAAAGGGAAGACATTTAGGAGCATTCTGATGACAATGGAAACTTGGAGCTCTTAAATCCTAGAGAGTATTTTGCAAGAGGAAGAATTTAGCCAACAGGCGTAGAGGGATCCCCAACCCCAATGTTTGCAGTGTTGGTTTTCCTCCTACTCCTCAGGATCCTTTTTCACCACCCACTTTTGCCTTTATGCCTCCAGCCAGAGTCAGACCCCAGAAGACTCCTAAAAGTGAGATACATGTTATGACCCATGAGGAGGTCTGCTATATTCCTAAAGAATTTATTGGGTTTTTTTTTTTACTTTTATACGAATAAATATGATTAAAATATAAGAACAGATTTTAAAGGTGTGGGAAATGTTGAGAAAAACACACATGACTCAAGCTGTTGACCCATTAAGTATAGATTCTGAATTGAATGCTTTAGGTGATGGAATTAAATAAAGGTATTAATAATTTACTTGGTTGTTTGTCAGAAGTATAGAGGATTGATCCACTGTGAAGGAGTAAGAGATGTCTAGTACTCTTTGGTTTACTGTTGATGAAGGGATTTAAGGGCTCAGGTAAATAAGAATGCTGGAGCAGATTTTCATGATCCACCTAATCCTCCACATTGTGATTATGCAGAAAATGCACCCTGCATGGATATCTTAGGAAAATTATCTTAAGGGGAGCACAAGTATCCCTGAAGAGCTCTGTCATTGCTCTGCCTTGTATGGCAGACCTTCCAGTTGGGACAAAAGTTACTCAATTGGGAAACTTAAGGCAACGGTTTGCATTTGATCTCAGAGTTGCTGGAGTCAAGAGGTAGCGCACAATCATCAAAGATGAGGTGCTCTGACTCAACACTCTGGACACCATAAACAGAACAATGATCAGAATGGGTGGGAATGTGTAGAACAGTAGCATTGGCCTGTGAGCCACGGTGTTCCCAAGAATGAAATAGAAAGGAAGACTACTGTAAGTTTATTAAATTTCTGTGTAATCAAAAAAAATTTAAGGCAAATAAACAGAAACCTATCTCAAATCATAGTAATAATCATAGCACATCAATAAATTTTCAGATTTTGAGATTCAAAACTCCTTAAATGAAAGGATGATGAAATACACTTGTTGGCACACTGCCAACAATTTGCAAAGCCAATCATTCTCCCATCCTTCCTCAAAGGGACCAACGAGGTTTTACTTGAGAAACTGCTTACTGTAGAAAGGGAAACGATTTGAAGTTTAGGAGCCTACTGAACACTGGTTTTGAACTAGCATTGATTCCATGGGATCACAAACATCTTTGTGGCCCTCCAGGAAGTGTAGGGACTTATGGAGTTGAGGTGATGAAGAGACTTTAAGCAAAGATTGTGGGACACAGGGGAAGGGGACATAACTACAACTTTTGCATTATTTTCTAGTTTCTTGTGAGTCAATTGCACTTGATGAAATAATTAATAATTAGTCAGAAATGAGACTTAGAAAAGCTGAGCTAGGGGCTGATCCATGCTACACTGGGAGGCAAGACCCCAGCCCCCAGCCCTCAGCCTGCCACACCTTTTATTGTATACATTCCAAAAGATCCAGAAGGGCAAGGAGACACCAATAATAACCCTAGAGAAGTTATGTAGATGAAGATCCCACAGGACAAGGCAGATGTCAGCAACAGTCCTTGAGAAGTTAGGTAGATCCAGTGCAGTTCTGCCCTGAAGCATCACAGTATGTGGGACCATTGAATTTCTGCTGCTACCAGAGGTGAAGACAAGAGTTCAGTCAGAAGTCCATCTGCAAGCAGGAAGGCCTGCTCAATTTTGACCTTATAAGGCCCCTGAAATCATCCTGTAGTTATTTTCCTGTTCAAAAATGCATAACTGAGACAGATATACTTTGTTCTTGGCATCATCTTCACACTGGTTCCCTGAATTGTATTATGAGAGCTATTACATTTGGAAAGACCGAATGAAAGCTGTTAGAGTCATGTATATGTGGAAAATAGTAAACCAAAAGTAATATTGTCTCCGTAGAGGACCTCAGAGATTAATGCTATCAAGTACGTGAAAGATACAGGGATAGTGTTTTCCACCATGTCCTCATGTAACACTTCTATTTTCCCTGTTCAGTCTTAGAGAATGATGGTGGTTTATCATAAATTTAACTGAATGATTAGTCTGATTGCCACTTCTGTGAAATATGTGATTCTTTTGCTTGAGTAGAATAATATACCTCCTTGTATCTGGTATGCATCCAATGACTTGGCAAATGCCACCTTCTTCATATGTATCCATAAGGCCCTCAAGAAATAATTTAGTTTCAGCTTACAAGATCAACAGTACACTTTCACTGTCTACATCCAGTTTACATTAACTCTCTGGTCCTGCTGCTCCCATTTATTTTACAGGAACCTTCATAGCCTTTTCCTCTTCCGTAGGTATCACACTGTTCCATCATATTCAAAATAACACTCTGCTGGGACCAAGTGGGCAGAAGGTACCAAGCACCCTAGACTTGTTAATTAAGCATTTCTGTGTGAAAAGACAAAAAATAAATCCAAGTAAACTTCAAAGTTCCTTCATGCAAATGAAATATGGAGGAGTCGTGTGGGGCGAGGCATGCAGATTTCCTTTTAAGGTGAAAGATACGTCGTTGCATACTACCAAAATAAAGCACAATGTATAGTAGGCATATTTGAATTTTGAAGGCAGCATTTTGCTTACCTAATTGATTTACTCCAGCTCATCTACAGAATGATTCAAAAAGCTGCTATTTTTGAGTATGTCCCAGAATAAGAGAAGACTTTTAAATAGGTCCAAAGTCCTGTGCAGGCTGCTCTGTCACTAGGGCCACATGATCAAGCAGATCCAGTGGTACTTGATGTGTCAGTGTCAGATAGGGGTATCGTTTAGTGTCTTCATAAGCCACTGTAGATGAATTGTAGCATAAGCCTTTAGGATTTGCTATGGCTCTGCCAGTCTTTGTCCCATCCTTCCTCAAAGGGATGAAAAGTAGTTGCTTGCCTGCTACTTGGCTTTCATGAAAATAGAATGCTTGACCATGGAACACTAGGTTTCCATGCTACTTGGCCTACCCATCATGAACTGAATATTATCTAATCCACCAAGTCATAAAGCTGTACAAGCACAGAAACAATCCATCTTTAAATAAATGTGATACCTATGTGACCGACACTAAACAGGTCCAAAGAGAACAAGTAAGTTACATGAAGGACTTGCACTCATACCTGTTGTTCTTCATTCTTCTACACATCTTTCTTTCTCCTTGAAGGGTCTGATTGTCCTCTTTTCCTGGAAGAAAACATGGCCAGATGTGCCATTATATACTGATTTACAGACTGTATCCAATGGTCTTGCTGACTGTTCAGGGACTTAGAAGGAGCATGACAGTAAAACTACTGATAAATATATCTGGGAAAGAGGTATGTGCATGGAACTCTCCATATGGCCGCAGGATACAAAAAGATTTGTGTTCCATGAAAATGGTCTTCAAAAAGTTTTTTAAGCATAAGAAGGCTTTAATAATTAAATGGATATTATGATCCACTCTGTAAATAATAGTCAACTTTTCCCTCTAGCAATCCCTGTCATTGTCCAATGATCTCACAATCAAAGTGGCCCTAGTAGATAAGATGGGGGAGGCTATGGACGGGCTTAGAAATGTGGATTTCCACTCATCAAGACTGGCCTGGCTACAGCTGCTGCTAAATGTCAAACACATTAGCATCAGAGACCAACACTGTTTGCTCTATGTAACAACATTCCCTAGGGTGATCAGCCTGCAACCTGGTGACAGCTTGATTATATTGAACTTCTTCCATCATTGAAAGCACGGTAATTTGCTTTTACTGCTATAGATACTTATTCTAGATGTGAATTTTCCTTCCCTTCCTACAGTGCTGCTGCCAAAACTACCAAGTGTAGACTTACCAAATGCCTTATCCATTATGAGGGAATTCAGCACAGCATTGCTTCCGGGCAAGGAACACATTTAATGACCAAAGCAGTGAGGCAATGGAGTCATTCTCATGGAATGCACTGACCTTCCCATGTTCCCAACCATCTAAAAGTGGATTCATAGAAAAGAGAAATTTGTTTTTGAAAATAAGGTTTGAGCACCAGGTAAGTGGCAGTACCTTTCAGCACTGGGGAAAAGTTCTTAAAAAGTTGTTTATGCTTTGAATCAACACCCACTCTATGACACCATGCCTCCAATAGCCAAGATTCATAGATCCAGAAATCCAGAGGTAGAAGTGGGAGTTTTACCACTCAGCATTGCCCATGGTGATCCAAGGGTAAAATTTCTGCTCCGTGTTCTCAAAGCCATGTCCTCTTCTGGATTAGAAGTCTTAGTTCCAGAGGGCTGAAGGCTTGCAGCAGGAAGCACTACACCTATTTCACTGAACTGGAACTAAGACATCCCATGATCATTTGGGGCTTCTCAGGCTCCTGAACACACAGGCTGAAAAGTCAGGTATAGTATCATCCCGACTGACTGATCCAGACTATCAAGGGAGATACTAGACTACACACACTGCAGACTGTAAACATTTGAAGTGCACCAGGTCCTGTAGGGTTCCTTCTAATGTTACTCTGCACTATAATTAAGGTCAATGAAAACTAAACCAATTCAGGCAGGATAACAAATGGTACAAAACTCTCAGCAATGAAGATATGGATAAGCTCACCCAAAAAAGAACCAAGACCTTCTGAGGTGCTTGTTGAAGGCCAAGGAAATACAGAGTAGAATGTATGAGAAGGTCATTACTAGCACTAGGTATGACGACATGACTAGTTATACAATTGAAGATTTTAACTATTTCTCTCTATCTTGTTATAATGCTTGAGCAAATATGCACATGTATTAAGCAGATATTTCAATCTCCTACCTTTTTAACATAATATCAATAGACTTAACATTGTTCCTTAAGTATTGTTAACACTACGTCCTACATGTTTCATTTATGAAACTTTAGAAGTAAGAATCACTAAAAGAAAATCTCTTGTTTTTTTCCAAAGAAAATTAGTGTACTTCCATTTGTAAATAGAGTATTTGTACAAGAGTACCACATTAATTATGGTATAATTATGAATTTGCTATTATATCTGGATAAAAGTGTTTGAGAAACTTTGTTTGGTTGTCAAATTGAAAAAAATTGTGACTGGTGACAGTTAATTATGGTGTCAACTTGAATAAGAAAATGCCTAGAGGATTGATAAATAGTGCAGTTGTGCATTTCTGGAAGACTTATTTACTGAAGTCAGAACACCCATCCTAACACTGGGTGGCCCCAAAGAATAGATAGTCTTATAGACTAGATGAAATAAAAAGGGATAAAAGAAAGAAATTTCATTTTTCTTCTGTGGAGAAGGTTTAGTCTTTGCCAGTGCCTTTGGAGACAAATCTCCAGGCTTCACCCTTCACCCTTCCAAGGGAGAATCTTAGCTTTCAGGTACAAACTCTTCGACTTCCAGATGTAGACTCACACGGGACTCTGCAGAGAGCTCCAAGTCTTTGACTTTTGACTGGCCCTTCAGATCACCAGTGCACAGACAGCCTTTTCTTTTATCTTTGCACATGTATCTCTGCAGGAAATCATGGTAAGACTACCCTTTAAATCCTTTATATATCGCAATTGTGTACATATATTTATAAATAATATTCTTTGCCCCTTTAGCGACTCCTGATACATTCATATTTTATATATGTTATCTTAATCTTGATTAGCTATGAAATATTAAAAACTAAAAAGAAACTAAAAGATTCTTAAGAGTATTATACTTACATATAACATCCTTTCAGATTTTAGCATTATATATAATTATATATATATATATGTCTATATATTTATACAGTTTTCATAAAATAATTTAAAACAAGAAAGCCATACAGGAGATTTAATCACTATCATGTCCTTTCTGAGACAAATAAAATCTCATTTAAAAAATATTCTCATTTCAGTAGTTAAACATGTTAAGTAGGACATTTTAAGAAAGCTATATGATTTAATTAGCTCCTAATAGTGAGCTATCTCACTTCCCAAAGAATATGATGAAACATTCAGGTGCTATGTAAAGAGGTAAATGACTAGAGTTTGGTACGTGCTGATATCATATCTTTTTTTTAATTGAAATCTTTATTGACACATTACATATACACATCATGATTGCATTCAACAATGAGAATTTGTACCAGTATATGACACAACTTAATTCTCATTTTTTCCAATACCCTACCCACCCTACCACCTCCACCCCCCATATACGTAAACTTTGTTTCCTTTCTTTTTTGTTATAATCTCATTATTTTTCCCCCTTCACTCCATTACGCTTTGAGTGTTTTCTATTTCACAATATATAACATACATTCTGGAACTCATTTACATCCTTATTTTCTCATATCAGAGAAAAGATACAATATTTACACATCTGTGACCTATTTATTTCATTTATGAGGATGTCCTATCATATCTTATTGACTAAACTTGTCTAGAACGTAGACCACAGTTTCATGTTTCTTCTTATTCTATCTGTGGCAGTCGTAAACTAATCATTCCTATTTTTCTGAGAATCATCTTCAGTGTAACGTTTTTGAGAATTCTAGTTCTGGAAAATGAGAGGGAAATGAGACATATATTTTGCTAGTCATTTTAAATTGAATATTTTTCACATGATTGTCTGTAATAAACTGAGTAAATTCTTTGCTCAAGTAAAAATAAAAAAACTAACAATTCAGAAAATAATGTATTATGCTGTCTCTGAATAACTGTATCAACCCGATGCCTACATGTAAGCATTATATATAGATATGTATTATTTCAATTATTCATGTGTTTCACATGAAATTTGTTAAATGTTATTATTTGTCTAATGACTTTTTTGAGTCTTTATTGGTACGTCATATATAAACATCAAGATCACAGTCAGCATTGAGAATTTGTACCAGTATATGACACGACTTAATTCTCATTTTTCCCAATCTCCTTCTCAAACCACAACCCCTTACCCCTATATATATAAGCTTTCTTTCACTTTTTTACCATCGAATTTTTTCTTTTCCCTCACTACTTACCTTACGTCCCATTTCCCTTTGACTATTTCACAATATCTATCATCCATTCTAGAACACATTTCCATCTTCAGTTTCTCATACAGGACAGTAGAATCACCCTTTCCCATTTCTGGAAATTTTTATCTTGCTTCAACATAAAAACAACACTTTTTACACATTTTTACTTCAATATTCTTTGTGCTATTAGAAATTTATTCATCTTTAATCTTTTTATTCAGTGAATATTGATATAACAGAATGACAGTTAATTCACCATGACTTCATTGAATTTCTATTCATGATATCGAAAACTGAATGCCATTTAATAATTTTCAGGTATTTTTTCTCATTGTCAAAATGCATATGTCTGTCAGTGTCTCTTCAGATTTGAAGATTTCTCCTGTATTTTATGCAGCTGTCAATGATCTCTCAGCCTTGTAGTTCTCCTCTCCCACTCACCAGAAAAGTAGAAATTCAAATTTTTAATTAAACTAAAGATACGATTGTCTGCATTTCAGATTTCTGTCAATATAAAAGTTTCATGGTATTGATGGAATTCCATTGATTTTTATCTAATCTGTATTGAAAGGGAAAAAAAAAACTCAATACAGAAATAAATGGAAGCTCATTCTTATTCTAAGCATCCTTTTCCCCAGAGTTCAAGTTATATTCCAGAAGTTAGTTACTTAAGTATGTAGCAGTTTTATCTGTGAGCCTTGCTAAATCAATCAAGAAAAAGATGAATGACTTCAGTATTCTTTTAAATTATTATAATATGCCAAGGTACAAAGCTTTAGGGAATTTCTTCTACAAAGCTATGAGATAGGCTTTATCCTCATTTTTCAGAGGAATCAAATGAAACTGCGAAAGACTGAAATTGCTGCCCACAATATCCGAACTAGCAGTGAAGTAACTAAAGAACTAAAGTAAAATCCGAGATTCAGTGACTTCTCTGCTACTTCAAAAGGCTGTGCATCTTTCTTCCTCTCTGTGATGTTACTCAGTAATGTTCACACTGTGTTTAGAAGTAGAATTTTAACTTAAGTCTCTAAACATATTCTGTTTCAAAACTAGTCTCATGTTTACTCAGAAATGTAATTGAAGTTATATATGTGTGTGTAATATGTATATATTGTATATATATATATATATATGTGTGTGTGTGTGTGTGTGTGTGTGTGTGTGTGTGTGTGTGTGTGTAATATTCTTTCCATTTATTCAATATTCCTTAAGGAAAAAAAATCATTACCGACCTGTGCTACAGTGAACAACTCCTCCACTACTATTTTGGGGAAGTTCTTATTGCACTGAATAGTTGGAATGCCTTACATTACCAGATTTTCTTGTTCCAGCTCTAGCCAGATTTAAAATGTCAGGTCGAGCCATTTCTTTCTACTCTGGAAGAATGCAATACAATGGGGGATATTTGGGGATGCCAGACACACACAGTGGCATGCAGACCATGGGGAGGGATAGGTCAGCGCCTGGCAGATGGCATATTGAGCTAGAGAGGCTCCTGGCAGATGGACTTGATGATCTGGGCAAAGCAAAAGTGCTCTTGGATAACCAATACAAAGCACAAGGATGGCACTGAAGGAGTCTACTTCTTTCTGATAATAATGCCAAGTTGGATTTAGCAGATGATGTAGTGAGGATGAGGCATATGGAAGAGAATAAACTGACATTCCTTTGCAAGCATGCTGGAGAAAATGCAGCCAAGGTGGACAATGAATTTATGACATGTGGGGACAAGTAAACCCTTTATGTTTATGGGTATATTTGTAATATTTACAGCAATACTTTTCTGATTATAAGATAAAATATAAATCTACAAATTGATGGTTTCATTATATGTATACACTTTAAACTATTTTATCCTTCATAAGTTAAGGATACTAAGTATATATTTCATAGTTTAAATTAGAAAAATAGGACATTAATGTTATTTAAATAATTGTAATGTGTTGCCTAAGATAAATGTTTTCTCTAAGACTACTTGAAAGGAGGCGTTGCTTTATACTCATCGATCAAAGTAGTTCTTGTGTCTGGCATGTTCTGTCCACCTAGAATGGTGAAACTACTGAACTGTTAATAATAAAACACGGACACATTTTCCTTAATAGAATGGAAGAATTTACATCAGTCCTGCCATACATTTTTTTGTAAATTATACACTTAATTTTTATGAGTTATAAAGTTGTATACATCTGTATATACTCAAGATGTACAACATATTGATTTAACATGCTTGTACATTGTAAAACGATTGCTACAATCAAATTAAAGCATCAACTGTCACAAAAGTTTATCATTATGTGCAGAGATAGAGTGATAAGTATATGTGCAAACTACTGTCTGAAAATTCCAAGTAAACAATGCAGTGTCAGTTATTGCTGTGATATACACTGGAATCCCAAAACTTACTTATCTTGTAACTGGAAGCTTGCATCCCGTTACCAAAATCTGCTACCTTACATAGCTCCCAGTTCCTATAAACCCAAATCTACTTTCTATGTAGAGTTTGACTCTAAAATTTCACCTCTAATGGAACTTGAAAACCATTCGTTATATTGTATCTGACCTATTTCATTTGGCATATTACTCTCTGCATTTATTAGTATTCACCCATCTATAAATATCTCATTTTATAATACATCTATAATACATGTATTTGTCCAAATGTTATGTTGAGTAATTGATGCAAAAGTTCTGGTTTCAAACATACATTGTCTTTAACACAATAAAACATCTCCCATTTTTCTTTCTTTCTTTCTTTTTTGTTTTTTCCCCAGAGTTCAAACTTTAGACCTTGTATTTGCAAGGCAGTTGTGGTGTCTCCCAATTTCCAATAAATCTTTTATAAATTTTCAGAAAATGAGAATACACAAAGAAAATGATTAAGAAATAAAACAAAGGAATATTAAGGTCAGTATGTGGGCCAATGAGACAAAGAAATCAATAAAAGTGTACCTCATATAAGAAAGGTCATCTCTGGGGAAAGGTGAGGTTAACACATCCTGTACACTAGCTCACTGCCCCAAATCCCACGCTTTATATTAACCAGACCTTCAAACAACCATATTTCTACTGTAAATATATTGTTTTTTGAAGTAAATGGGTTATTCTTATTCTATATATCTTATATTTTTTTTCTCATAGACAACATTTATACATCTTTAATATAGGCTAATTTTGAAATGCATGTATGCCAATATAATTCAAACCTCTACTTTTTGTATAATATTATTATACCCCAAAATGACCTAAATTTCTTCCTTGGAAATTTCTGCTTGTTAATTTTGCTTATTCTCAAATTTTAAATAAATAGATCACTGTATGACAGATAAGTAATTGTGTCTTATTCTGCTCAGCAGATATCGTTCTAGTTTTAGTACATGTGCTGCTAAGTAAGCATGAATCAACAGTTAATCTAAGAGGTCATTTATACGTATACATGGATCCGTATTCATTCTTTCCATTCTTGTGTTTTTGTTTTTATTTTTTTTTTGCTTACAATATATATTTGCAGTGCATGTATACATTCTTTGAGATGGTTGATACACATATACATCTTAATACTTTTTCTTATTTTTTTCCTTCTCTGATCCCTCCATCTTTTGATTCCATCTTCATTTGTTGTCTTTTTTTATATTTCACAGGAAGTAGGGAAATAGGTCCCTCTCCCGTTTGCAAAAGCTCTACTTTCATAATTTGAATCTGTTATTCTTCTTTAAATCGCCTTTCCTTTCTCTCCCACCCTTACACTTATTTCACAGTTCATTTGAAAAATATCTCTCTAATTCATATATATATATATATATAATATTCATACATATATATGAATATATATGTGTGTGTTTCATTCACATGTGTTTCTAATATAATAAAAACCATGCAATATTTTATATTGTGTTTCTGACATATTTCACTTAAGATTGTGGTCTCAAATTGCATCATTTTACAGAAAAATGGCTCCTGTTTATTTTTCTTTCCAACACAGTAGTACTTCATTGTGTATTTTCTGTATTCATTCACATGTTGATGACATGTGGGCTATTTTCAATATTTAGCTGTTATAACTTCTGCTGCTATGAATATGGGTTTACAGTTAACACTGCTACATGACTATGTAATTGTTTTGGTAAGATATCCAGAAGTATAATACCTGAGTCAAATGGAATTTCAATTTTGCGTTTTGAAGAAACTCAACACCAGTTTCCATAGTATCTGTCCAAGTCCATATTTCCACCAATAATATAGGAGAGATTCCATTCCCCTAAATCTTCATCAACATTTGTTATTTTATTCCTTAATGACAGCCATTCTTTCTGGGGTAAGATGGTATCTAATTGTTGTTTGAATTTTCATTTTTCTGATGATCAGTGACTGGACATTTCTTCCTATATTAATTGGCCATTGTATATGGGGGGGCGGTAGGGTGGGTAGGGCTATGGGAAATAATGAGAATTAAGTTGTGTCTTATACTGATACAAATCCCCATTAAGGAGTGCAATCATGCTGTGTATATGTAATGTACCAATAAAGATTTAAAAATTTAAAAAAAAAAGAAAAGCAGTGTCCAGCACTTGAGTATCACCCATGAGGCAAACACTAAGAATAATTTAATTTCTTCTCATTAACTCCCATTTCTCAAAGTTTCTGTCACTTCCCAACAGTGGCACAAGCTGATTACCATGCCATTGAAACATGGAACTTTGAAGGACATATCTAAATCTTAAAAGAAGCTCATGACACTTGAGTTTATCTACAAGAATTTTCAATGCATTAATTGTTCCAGAAATGCTCTATAATCTATGTCCAATATCTCTTCTGATTCTCAAGGCAAACTCTTAACAGTGAACTCTTATAAAAATAAAAGTCAAGTTACACATTTTCAAGATTCAATCACAGAGGCTAAAACTCTCAAAGACATTGGCTTAGGGAAAGACTTCCTGAACAAAATCTTTATAGCCCAAAAATTGTCAGAAGAAATCAACAAATGGGACCTCATTCTTTTAAAAAGCTTCTGCACAGCAAAGGAAATCACCAACAGAGCAGAAAGGCAGCCAACAATGTGGGAAAAAATCTTTACCACTTGTTTCTCAGACAAAGGGCTACTATCTAGAATATATAAAGAGCTTAAAAAAATCAGCCCACCCAAATTGAAAGAGCCAATACAAAAATGGGCATCTGAAATGAATAGATACGTTTCAGAGGAAGAAGTAAGAGCAGCTAGGAAGTATATCAAGAAATGCTCAACATTATTAGTCATTCGAGAGATGCAGATGAAAACAACACTGAGATTTCATTTAACTCCACAAAGAATGGCTGCCATTTCAGAATCAGCCAGCAACAAATGTTGGCAAGGTTGCAGAGAAAAGGGAACCCTCCTCCACTGCTGATGGGAATGTAGACTCATACAACCTCTGTGGAGATCGATGTGGACATTCCTCAAAAAACTAGGATTGTAAGTCCCATTTGACCTGGCCATCGCTCTGCTAGGTATATACACAAAGGAATTAAAAGAGTATTTCACAGCGACATATGTGCACCCATGTTTATAGCAGCTCAGTTTGTGATTGCTAAATTTTGGAAACAACCCAAATGTCCATCAACTGGAGACTGGATAAATAGATGTAGTTCTTTTACAGTATGCACTATTACTATGCCACTAAAAATGATAAGATTGAGTCATTCATACTGAAACAGATGTCCCTTGAGGATGTCCTCATAAGTGAAATAAATAGGTCACAAATGTGTAAACATCATATATTTTCTGTGGTATAAGAATATGAAGTTGTAAATGAGTTGTAGTATGTATAACTGATATTGCGAAGCAGAAAATATTTAAAAGGAAAGCATATAAGGGTAAATAACCAGGGGAAAACGAATGTGGTAATAATAAAGAAAAAGGTAAACGAAGATTGTGTTTCTAAGGGACGGGGTGTGCATGGCGGGGGGGAAAGGGAAAAAATGAGAATCAAGTCATGTCATAGTCTGGTACAAACTCTTAATGCTGAATGTGATTATGATGTGTATTCAAAATGTACCAATAAAGATAATTTTTAAAAATAATACAATCACATAAAGGAGGAACACAGAAATAGCAGAGGGATTGGAACAAAGCAAGACTGGAATTAATCAGATCAAAGATTACATCCCTAATGTCCATGCCTAGCATCTGGAAATTTTGTTTTAGGATCCCACCAGCAGCTTGGTAATCATAGGCAGAGACTTTACAAAACTTCACTTGGACAAGAAATATTACAAGGAGCCAACAAATAGTATCGCATTGAATTAGAAAGCTGCACAGGGAAGAAATGCAACAAGACTGAAAAGATAAACTACAAAGTGAGAGAAAATTCTGCCAGCTGCTACTCAGACAGAAGACTAACATATGAAATATATTAGAACACAAAAATACACCCACCAATTAAAGACCTGATCAAATATTAGCATCTGAAATGAGTACAATTCTTCTCGATGAAGATGTACAAAGAGTCACTAAATAGATGAAAAAAGTCCAGCATCAATCATTACCAGTCAAGAAATGAAAATTTAAAAGAACAAGAAAATTTCTTCTTAGTCCAGAAAGAATGTCTATCATGAATTAATCAGGAAATGATGACAGCTGTTGAGTGCGTGAGGCTGTAGGGAATAATGAAGCTTCTGCCATTGTCAGGGAGAGTGTAAATTTGTACAACCACTGTGGAAATGAATATGGTGATTTGTCAGAGTTGTGTCATACACTGATACAAATTTTCAATGTTGAATGCGATCATGATGTATATATGTAATGTACCAAGAAAATCAATTATTTAAAAAAATTACAACTAGAAGTTACATTCAGTGAAGCCATTCCCCATCTAAAAGTATTTCCTAAACTCAATAATGAATGCCTAGCCACTTTTATAATTTACAAATATAAAGTACAAGTATAAAGTACACTTTAGCATAGCTAAATCTTGAACACTGCCCATATGAACATTAAGAGATCAATAGATAAAATGTGGTATTTATCTGCAGTGGAGTGATATTTTGCCATTAAGAATAAACTTGAGAAATTGCAGGTAATGATGTAAGACCATAATATCAATTGAATAAATCAATAAGCAAGTTTATATGTCACATAGCTTTACCTGTGTGAGAAGCCCAAAGTATAATTAAGGAACAACATATATGATAAATATTAGGAAAGGTGAAGAATTTGTTTAAATGGGAATGAGAACAAGACATAGTGAGGCAAGGAAAGCAAGAGAAAAGGAATTTAAAGAAAAATTATTAAAATGCAAATAGAGTTTTTGTAAATTGGGAGAGAAAGAAGGACTGAAGGGATGAAAGGTGAAGGAAACAAAAAAAGTAAAATGTCTCATGTACATATATCTATCTCCCAAGATGTACCACAAACATGTACTGATAAAAAAAGAAAAGAAAAATATCACAGTGCAACAACTCCCGAACTTCCAAAGAAGAGAATATTGTTCCAAATATCCCTAGTTCTTGGAAGAGCTAGGAAAAATACCATTTAAATAGTGAAAACAAAACCCCAAATATTTGACATATAGGAACTCAGAGGCTTAATTGACATTGACTTGACATGTACAAAAAACAAAAGGAGAATTAGGTAAGTTAAAAAATATTATAATATTAGGATCAATGGAGTAGACTGGAAGACCCAGAAACTACTCCAGATACACTGAGCCACCTCATCTTTGATAAAGGAGCTAAAAATCCTCAATGGAGGAAAGATCGCCTCTTTAACAAATGGTGCTGGAAAAACTGGGCTTTAACTTGGCAAAGACTAAAGCTAGACCTAGCTCTTTCACTATGTACCAAGCTAAAATCAAAGTGGATAAGACACAGACATTCTGAACCTGCTGCAAAACAGGTTAGGTAAAACTCTTGAAGATATTGGCTTAGGGAGACTTCTTAAACAAAACCTCTATAGCACAGGAATTGGCGGAAGAAATCAGCCAATGGATCCTCATTCTTTTAAAAACCTTCTGCACAGCAAAGGAACAACAGAACAAAAGGCAACCAACAATGTGAGAAAAAATCTTTATCAGCTGTTCTTCAGACAAGGAGTTACTATCTAAAATATATAAAGAGCTTAAAAAATCAGCCCACCCAAATTTAAAGACCCAATTCAAAAATGGGCATCTGAAATGAACAGATACTTTTCAGAGGAATAAATAAGAGCAGCTAAGAAGTATATGAAGAAATGCTCAACATCATTAGTCATTCGAGAGATGCAGATGAAAACAACATTAAGATTTCATCTCACTCCACAAAGAATGGCTGCCATTTCAGAATTAGCCAGCAACAAACTTTGGCGAGGCTGCAGAGAAGGAACCCTTATCCACTGTTGGTGGGACTGTAGACTCATACAACCCCTGTGGAGATCAGTTTGGAGATTTCTCAAAAAGCTAGGTTTGGAGGTCCCATTTGACCCGGCCCTTGCCCTGCTAGGTATATACACAAAAGAATTAAAAGATTCATATCACAGTGACATATGTGCACCCATGTTTATAGAAGCTCATTTTGTGATTGCTACATCTTGGAAACAACCCAAATGTCCATCAACTGGAGACTGGATAAAAAAAAACTGTGCTTCTTCTACAGAACGGAGTATTACTCTGCCATAAAAATGATGTTTGAATCATTTGTATTTAAATGGACATATCTTGTGGATATCCTCATAAGTGAAATAAATAAGTCACAGATAGGTAAATAACACATCTTTTCTCTGGTATGAGAAAAAAGATGTAAATGTGTTCTAGAATTGTATGCTATATATTGTGAAATGAAAACTCTCAAAGCGAAATAGGGTGACGGGAAAAATAATGAGATTATAACAAATAAGAAAGGAAACAAAGTGTATGTATATAGGGGGTGGGAAGTGGTAGGGTGGGTAAGGGTATGGGAAAAAATGAGAATTAAGTTGTGTCTTATACTGGTACAAATTCTCATTGTTGAGTGCAATCATGATGTGTGTATGCAATGTACCAATAAGGATTTCAATTAAAAAATATTATGATATAAATAAAATGCAATAGGAGATAAGAAAGTGAAAATATACAAAAAAAGTCACCAAAATGAGCAAATAGTCCACAGAAGATAACATTAATGATATACAACAAAAAGGATGCTCAGAAAACATAAAAGGAAATTAAAATGGAAGAGAAAATGATAGTTTTGGAAGAAATAAAGTGATGATCTAATCCTTGAATAACTGACATATAGAGAGAATAAATGTACTAGAGTTCCTCATACAACATTTAATAAACAACAGTGCCAGTGTTTACTGTATATGCACACTGTAGAAATTTATAGAGTGTACCAAAGATACTGAAAATAAGCCCTGGTCAAATGTATCCTTGGTAAATTATTTCATTATTATGATAAATTACAAAAGCTTAATGACGTCTAAGAAAAGAGAAAATCATAGATATGATCTACAAAACCAAGCTGGTTCCAGATATACCAATAACATCTTAGGATTGAAGGCAAACCACAGCATCTGAAGAGCTCTGATGGGAAGAAGATTCAGCAAGTCTTCTAAAGGCAGCCATGATGGTGTAACTTTGTAAAGACGATGCAAATAACTTTCATACATAGGAAGGTTCAGAAAAAATAACACTCGCTTAGAAATTTTTAATACACTATTTTAGTATAGACCTCAGCCAACTGAAGAGTAGTATGTTTTTTAATTCAAATCTTTGTTGGTACATTATGAATACACATCATCATCGCATTCAACAATGAGAGTTTGTACCAGAATACATGACTTGATTCTCATTTTTACCCTTCTCCCACTCACCCTGCAACTCCCCACCTGAAGAGGAGTTTTTAAGTATGAAACTTCTGTTTCATAAGTCTAGTTCTTTATTCAATTTAGTACCATATTGAGGAATCATGGTGAGATTATACACTTTCATTTGGACTCTGAAATCTAGAGGTGAAACTTGAATTTATGTCTCCTTGCTTCAGTCATATTCATTCATTTACTCTCCTTTTCTAATGCAAGGAAATATGATTCATGATATGTATTTTATCTTCCCAGGTTCAATAAGTTATAGTAGTTATTGGTAACATCCTCCTCCAGCACTTGTTTAGTGTTTTACAAGATCACTGTATTAGAGTAATGTGAGAATAACTGAAGTATATTTCTCCTCCAAAAATCATATTTGCTCAAAGTAAAATAATGAACTAAACCAAGATGAATAAATATGAAAAAATGTCATACCTTTTAATCTCATTGATTACCTTGGTTAATTACTGCTGTAAATTGCTGCTGTGTGATTTGCCACATCTAGACTCAGGTGTGATTCTGATAATGCATAAAATATTACTGGATTCACAGAGATAGTGTGAATTTGAGGTGAATCTTATACATCAAAATATTCCTTCATTTGCTTAAGAGTATGAAATATTATTTAACATTGAAAATTCCATCAATTTCAGAGTATTTTATGTTAACTACAAACAATAGTATGATAATATTAAGGTCAATAATGTTGACCTAGGTAGACAGTATTATTCATTTGTTCATTTATTCATTAATTCAAAAATAATTGTAAAAACTGGTATACATAATTTTACCTATAATTAGATATACAACCTTACTAAACATGTTTTCTGATAATATTGTTTCCATGTCTCCAGTTTTGCTATATTTTCTCTTCAAATACATTGCAATATTTAAATTCTCACTGTTTATCTAATTCTATCATTTTCTGGATTTAAATTACTCCTTGATGTGCCATGTGTCTTTCCTACTTTCTATAACAATCTTTAATATGTGCAATGTTCTATAAGTTTTTTGATGAGAATATAAGTCAGAAATACATACACGTCAAATATTTTTTCAACAAGCAGAACTATATAAATAAGAAGTCTCCTTCCTATAACTATTGCAGAAATGGTAACTGACTTTATTAATATTAAGACATTAATATAAAGAATGATTTGGGGGAAGACATAAAGTTCATCATCCTGATGTTTCCCCAAATCTTTCACTTTGAAATTCAGTTCCTTAATCTACATCAATCACTATAACAAAATACTTAAGTCTGGATATTTTTAAAGAAGTTGTGAAAGTCTGTGAGCATGGTGTAAGTGCTGGCTTTTGGTTAAAGTTTCAAGTTAGGTGGCACTGTGTAGTAGATGTGCCTGCAAGAAAGAAAAGACAAGACAAGGCTCACTCTTATAACAACTCACTGTCATGAGAACTAATCAGCCTAGTTTATCATGAGATGCAAACCTCTCTGTGAGACCAGGAAGAATTCCTTCACAAGGGCTGATAGAGTAACCTGATCACTGCCCATGAGGACCTACCTTGCTAAGTTCCTAAATACCATTTCATTAAGAAATTAAGCCTTAACATGGTAAGATCTCACCACACTCTAAACATAGCTTTAAGTTTAGTGGAATTTCACCATTATGTGTGTGTATCTTTATTAAATTTAGAAAAAATATAAAAATTATCTTGAAAGGAATATTTTCTCATACAAATGAGTCTTGTAAACACTATAAATGAATATTTTTGCTATTTATTTTAATATTTATTATCTATGTATATATGTATAGATATAGATATAGATAGATAGATAGATAGATATATCTTGATCACACTCAATGTTGTGAATTTGCACCAGTACATGACATGACTTAATTCTCATTTTTCCCAATGCCCTAGACCCCTACCCCACCTTACAACCTCCTGCACACTATATACATAAGCTTTGTTTATTTTTATACTATTATATTTTCCCCTCATCACTTAACCCTATACCCCATTTCCCTTGAATATTTTCTATTTCACAATATCTATCATTTTATAAACAATTTTGCTTACACAAATACCAAGTACACACAAAAGCCATTAGAATTTTCCCTCTGTGGAATGAAAGAGTTTGTAGGTGGTGTGAGTGTGTGTTTGTGTGAGCGTGTGTGTGTGTTTGAGAGAGACAGAGAGATTGTGCATGTGTATACTCTCAGTAAATACCAACTAGATACTGATAAGTTTAGATTTCAATATAGCTCTAGTATAAAAGTCATTTTTAACACTCATATACTGTGACTAAGGACTGAATGAGCTTAACATAAATCTATGCAAGACTATTTTAGTATCTGGATGGAGGTTCTGTTAACAATCAACAAAGTCAGGAGTTACAGAAAAAATAATTGCTTCGACCAGAAAAATGTTATTGAAAGTTTTGCTCATTTTAAAAATGTTTTCCTATTTTATTCCTGAATTCATATATATGGTTCAATATGTTATCATAAGTAAGTTTTCCTAATATATGGATTTTGTCTGTAGAAAAGCTGTATAGCAAATTATACGCCATATATGTAGGAACAAAAATATTGAAACCACAGTAAGTCTTTCCTTATGTGTGTTAATTTTTCTTTAGTTTCATCATTTGTAAAATAAAATGTCATATCAATTAAAAAAGTATATGAACTTGGAAACAATAATATTATCTGTCTTATATTTAGATAAAATGTACAAAATTTATAAGAATGATTGTCACATAGAAAGTGCAACAAATTTCAACAGTTATAATGTTAGTATTAGCAATTTAAATATAAAACTTTTTCTTTGCATTTGAATGATGAAATCCCTATAGACGCAATTACAAATGAGCAATATTTTCTCCCATTAGAACTCCATAGTCAGGCTAAGATTGTTTCCCAATATTATTTTTCAGATTACTGACTTCACTGTGATCTTCAGCCCCTGGCCTAACCTATCTCAATATTTAACAGAAAAATTTCTATATTTTTAATCCTAGAAGTTGTAAATGTTTCCTCCTCTAAGTTCAGCACTGTGCTGGAGTGTACTTAGGGATACAATTTCTTTCTTACAAGATTTATATATTTGATGAACTCTAAACTTAAAGAAAATAATATTATGTGCACAATACTTACTTTTATTTTTTTCCTCTTTTAATTCCTTCTGTTGAAAAACAATAAGATCCTGGTAAATACATTTTCTTAAAAAAGTCTTCTAAATCAGGAGTCTATGTCTGAATCATTTCCTTACATTTATCATCTATTTGTTTACCTACTCAATGTCTCTAGAAATCGCTCGATTGTATCTTCTAATTATTATTCCAAACTTCAGGAAGTCCAATTTCTATTTAATCAATCGATTGCTGTTTTAATAATTAAAAGTCCATATTCCAGTAACTTATTTGTTCCATCTATTCTTTTCTAACAATAGTTTTTTTAATCATGTACTTTCAAGTTCTATGGGTTGAAATTTATCTTGAATATGCTTGCTGTGTCTGCCTGTGTGTGTATACGAATTTCATTTTGTGACTTATATTATCTTCATTTTCATCAAAATAAATTTTTGAACAGCTCATCTTGTTTTTCTGATTCAGAATGGTGATTTTCCCAAATGCTTGTTGATTTCCACTTTTCTTTTTGCTCATTTTTATCAATAAAAACACCATGTTGCTTAGTGTTTAAATCTGTCATGACTGTTGTAAACAAAAATCCATAACCTCAGTGGAGTACAAACAGCACAAATGTTTTCCTATTTCTGAATGCTGAGCCATCCGATATCAAATCACTGGCAGATCTTGTGCAAAGGGAGCTTGTTAACGTGCTCATATATGATGTATTGCTGTTGTGCTGTTACACGCTAGAGAAGAGCTGCCTCTCAGGGGTCTCTCTTGTAGAGAACTAATCCCATTCATGAAGGCCTTGCTCACATAACATAACAACTTTCCAACAAATCACCTTCTTGTGCTATCACCACACTACGGGTTAGGTTTGAAAGAGTGAGTTTTCAGGGGCAGTAATACCTAGATCACAGGATAGCATTTAATAGCATGTGACAGTCATTCGCCTGTCTCTAGAATTCTGTCTTCCTGAAACAAAATCTATTATCTCTCTATTTGGATATATACATTAAAACCTCTAGTTTTATCAGATGTGTAATTTTTCAAATGTTTTCACTTACATGATAGCAACGGAGTTTCTTTAATGTTTTATATTACTTTGTATTGATCAATCAAAATAGTAGAAAACACATGTGACAGTGTGTTTTACATGAAGTAATATTTTAAAATTTTGTACTACTATTGTTCTCACTTTGAAGGTAACTAAATTCAGCTGCTAAAAACTTAAGTAACTTGATTCAGATAATGAAATATGTTGCAAAGCTGAGGTTTGCATGGGTGCATTCTTTTCTTTAAGTTAAAATTTTAACAGTACATTATATATACACATCATGATCACATTCAACATTGAGAATATGTACCAGTATATGATATGATTTAATTCTCATTTTCCCATTCCCCTACCCCCCTACAAACCCTTCCCACTATAAACATAAGCTTTGTTTCCTTTTTTTACCATCATACACCATCATACCAGGCTTCTGACCGTTATGATTCTCAGTAGGATTTAACTCTTTCTCTTTTTTTTAATCACATAGGACAAATTTATGTGAGAACCTTTTGTTAATGTCCAGAGATAAAAATCTCAGTACCTATGATTTTAACTTTTAGAGCATTTGATGTCTTGAAGATAACCTTGCTTTTCTGCATTTAACAAGAATTCCGTTGGTTATCTGTATCATTTCATTAGTTCACCAGAGTAAAATAGAATATAATTTTAAAAACCATGACTACATTTACACATTTACTAAAATTCATACATTATCAACACATCAATCTATTCAAATTTCTGTGTCACTTACACAAGAAATTGCTGATATAATTCATAGCATCATCTGATAACTGACTTTCAACTTGTTTGTCAAGACCATTAAGAACTAAGAACACATATATGTGAAGGTAATTGTGTCTGCCATTCACATACTGGCCTTTTAAACTTGTTACTAGTAGCCTCAAGCTTTTCCTCATGCAGTTAACAGTTAGTTGACATTAATGAGGCCTTGCCTATGCCAACCTTTGTTTTAAAAGTGTTAAACTAAAACTGCACATCTACAAATAACTTTCTCAATATTTAATGATTAAATTAATTTTTTTTTTTGAGACAGGGTCTTGCTTGGTAGTTCAGGCTGGCCCTGAGCTCAGCCTCCAACTCACATCACAGCAATCCTCCTGCCTCTGCCTCCTGAGTGCTGGGATGATAGGTGTGAGCCACCACTCCCGGCACTGTGGTGTGTGGTACTGATTGCTGCTGGGGTGAGTCTCCACACCCTGTATGGTATGTGGTTACCAGGGATTGGACCCGGGTCCTTGCACTTGCAAGACAGGTGCCAGAACCACTGAGCTAAATCCCGGCCCTAAATTAATTTTAATAAGTAAAATAAGAATATAGGGGAAGATCCTAGTAGTTGAATTAATATTTCAGCAATTACCAACATATATATTTGAACTCAGGACCTTTCACTTATGAGGGAAGTGAGGCACCACTCAGCTAAATTTCCGACTCTCCCAACCTATATATTTAAAGCAGTCAGGTGTAAGATTGATTTTTACTGTAATAATGACTGTCTATATCCTTCTGTGAATGTCTGCCAATTTAAAACTTTGTTACATAAAGTTATATCTCTATTTTACATACAGTGGAATATCACTAAGTTAAAATCAGTAATAGATGTGAATTTAAAATGTCACTGTCACAAAATTCATATCTAAAATTCTTGTTAACTAGTACTTTAATAAAATACATAACCTGTGGCTTCTAAATTGTACTCAAACACTGTACAGGCAATATCCCTTCACCTGTATTCCTAAATATCCATGTTATATTACACAAGTATTTAGCAAACAAATCTTGGACTGAAGAACTCTGTAACTTTTTGTGAGTTTTAGCTATCTATAAGTCCCTAAAATACAGGGATTATCCTTATCTATTCATCAATGGGTAAGAGAACCTTCATACATAGTATGCAATACTCGATTAAAATTTTTAAAAAAACTTGACAAATAAGTAGTCAGGAATGATCCACCTCTTCAATTCCTGTACTCTGGGAGTCCAGAGCAGGAAAAGTCACACATTTTTTACTTTTGTGGGCAGCTTAAATATTTAGTGTGAACCTGTCTCTAAAACTGATGAAACCTACCAAAGATGTAGCTCGCTGAGAAGGTACTGGGTTCAATCCTGGTACCCAAAAAGAGGGGTAATTGAGAGATTAAATGAAAACTTAGTGTATTGACTGCCATATAGAACAGATGGGAGACAAGGAAAGAGATCATGTTTTCTAAAGGAGAAAGTCAGGTCAGGTGTGGTGGTGTGTGCCAGTAACCTTGTTACTTAACAGGAGGTTGAGGCAATAGGATCCCTAATAATTATGAGGCCATCATGAGCTATGTACTTAGCTTAAGCCCATCTTGAACTACACAGTGGGACGTTGTCTTGAAAGAGAATGAGAGAGAGAGAGAGAGAGAGAGAGAGAGAGAGAGGAGGAAAAGAAAAGGGAAAAAAGTACTATAAGAATAAAACTTTAAAAATTGTCATGGATAAAATTCAAAGAAGACTGCAAAATTTAAGTGAAAGGGTAAATGTTAGGAACAAATATAGAATCTTCAAAAAGACAGGAGGACAAAATTCAAAAAAAAATTATAAAACAAGTCAGAACGAATTCCAAAGTGTTAGTACTTCTTGCCAGTGTGAAATGTAATGGAAATGGTAAGCAGTTGAAGACTGAATTTAAATACGATTTTGAAATAATTTTCCATCAATAAATTTATATGATGTGGTAATTCTCATTATTAAAAACTAGTGTCAATTTGAATTAAACATAGTCCACTCGTGGTAAGTTACCAAAGCTGGTTCACACTGTGTTGTACAGCAGCTGCATGAAACATAGAGGAGCGTGTTTATTAAATAATGGACGCTTAGTTTTCTTTCTCTTTGGAAAAAACAGTTGGAATTGGAAAATAAATTAATAATGTTTACTACTGAATATACAACTTAAATCAGGATTTAAAAGCCTTAAAGCATACAAATTAATAAGTGCAAGATCTTTAATTACAATAAAGTAAAAATGTTCTTTTACCATTTATCTTAGCCGTAGTCATTATTTTTATAGTGCAAATGTATTCAAATTTCATACTTTTCAGCTGATTAATATAGAGCTTTCTCATTCAATTCCATGAAACTGCCCAATTTACAGAGAATTTGCACATTAAAATTTATTGTTCATGACAACTGGATTCATTTTCAGAATACAGTCTACCACCTCAGTGTGATTAGATGTCCTATTATAAGCTTTGAAAAGGTTAATGAATGCCTCCGTAAAACAGCCCAGTTTTCATAATTGGGTATAATAAGTAGATATGGTGATGAAGTTCTTCGTTAATGTAATTGTAATACAATTCCACAATGTGTCATAAAAACACCATAAGGAAATTCTAACGAGAAATAATGTCTCATATGTACATGGTGCGCAACTATGATCACAAGTGTATTGCACATTTTAATTTGTTTATTAACTGCAAAGTATCCATAAGAAACAACTAGTTTTAAATTAGAAACAAAAAATATAAATATCCTTGTGACTGGCATCTCCAAGTTTCCATTTCTACCTTCTCTTGAAGAGATAGAGACAGAGAAAGGAGAGAAGAAAGTGAAAAGTAATATTGAGACACAAAAAAAGTCACATATAATATGGATAAATGTGCTTTTCTGTCTCACGCGTCCTCTTCACTCAACAGGAGAGTAACATGTGAATATCAATTTCTACTTTATTCTCTCAAAGAAAACTATACTGAATGTTACTCCGTAAAATCAACCTCATCCCTTGATTACGAATTCTTATTCATTCTATATTTTTAAAAGTATGTTAGCTATTACTTGTATATTTATCTACAGCATAATGGTGGTTCACAGCATATAGTAGGAAGACAATGCTTCTTAACTTGTGTTTCCAACTATCAGGTGGTGAGCAGGGAAAGTTATTGAAAATGTGTACAATAGACTTCGTACACAGCACCCTGTTTGATAAAATAATACATAAAGTGCTTCTCAGATTACCTTGGCTCTCCTTACAAACCTCAGCTCATGTAACTCTGCCCAGATGTTAAGCACAGGAAACATTCTTAAACTCCCTGTGCATTTTAGTGTCCATGTCTTTGTTTACACTACTTTCTTTGTCTGTAAGATTTTACACAATAAGAGACTTCACGAGTGTTTATGTTAAAATGGTAACTCTTTCTGAAGCTTTTGCTAAAAATAGTGAGATTTGACTGCATTTGTTAATCTATAGAATTGATGAGATTTGCTTTGAATTTTTACGATGAAGTTTATGGGAAAGGACATGTACAGAGAGGCGGTCCTTTGGGTTCAGGTTCCTGAACAATGTAAATCTTAAAAATTTAACCTCAAAAGGTTTTCTGATTTTAAAAAATTCAGACAGAAGATTGCTTTATTTTTTTAAAAAATTAAATGAACTCAAAGAACTAATAAACTCAATCAGTGAAAAATTTCTGAAATATTATTACACATTCCCATGGTACATTTTTGGTATCTTTTTGCTTACATGTTTGGGGAACATTATGTTTACATCCCTGTGTGCATATCTTATTTCCCATTTCTGGGCTGGGGATTTAGCTCAGTGGTTCTAGCGCCTGACTTGAAACTTCACCATATACAAGAACACCAGGTGTGGTGACTCACGCCCACCAGCAATCAATAACAGATACCACAATGCCAGGCATGGTGGCTAATGCCTGTAATCCCAACACTTGGGAAGCAGAGGCAGGAGGACACTGTGAGTTCAAGGTTTGCCTGGCTACATGGTGAGCTCAGGGCAAGACTGAACTGCAAAGCAAGAATCTGTCTTAAAACAAAACAAAAACAAACAAACAAACAAACAAAACCTACAGAATTTATAGTCATATAATAATCACACACACAGATTTGAGCGATATCAAGGAGTTCTGTTCTGGTCAATTCAGGAAAGAAAACATTCTTTTAAGAAACATTCATGATCTAATATTTCAGGAAACTTTTGTTACAATGGAGTTTGAAGATTCTGGGGAAATTTAAAATTCAAAGGAGTTACTTGAAAATATTATTATTTTACAAAGCCAAAGAAATACACACAATTTCAAGCAATATTTTACTTTTAGCCTATCAACAAGCAATTCATTTATATTTTCTTGTTAGAAATCTGAATTGTTATATATTGCTGAGGAGAAGAGTAAATTTGAGTTTAGCTCATACATTGTCATAACAGAGCTTTTCTTGTCTACAGAAATAGCAAATAGGAAAAATCAACACACACTTTATCAGAGAACTTTACATTGATTATATATGATACACAAAATTCCATGATTTTGTCATAAATTACACTGCAGCAACAAATAGCCACCAAATGCAGCTTTGAACAACAGAGATATATTTCTCATAAAAGATTATGTCCTACTATTCAATGGGAACTCTATTCCATGTCAACTTACCCAGAAAACTAGTCAGATATATACATGAATATCTTGAACAACATCAATTAATAAATACTAGCAACTCATAGGCCACATTTAGAAGCAGTAGAGAAAATATAGCTTTTCCTTGTGCTAATAAGAAGTGAAATGGAGTATTTGTTGAAGACATTAATTGCTTCCAGGCACAATTACCCTTTGTAGTTCAGGCTGTTCCTAAACTCAGCTTCAAACTCACAGCAATCCTCCTGCCTCTACTTCCTGAGTTCTGGGATTACAGCCATGAGCCACCACAGCTGGCACTGTGCTATGTGATTGCTGTTCGGCAGGAGTCACCACATCCAGTATCATTCTATGTGGTTACCAAGGATTGAACCCAGGACCTTGCCCTTGCAAGGCCAAACTACTGAGGCAAATCCCTGGCCCTTAAGTAAAATTTTTAATACAGCTACATAGCGGGCATTAAACAAAATACTTGGGAAATACAAGCATTTTTAAAAATTTTGCAGAATTTTTATGTTTAACTTGAAAATACTTAAATTTAATGGATCATGTAAGAAAATCTGTTGAGAAATAACAAATATATATATATATAATATATATATTATATATATATATATATATATTATAACTGGACCTTGGAAAAATAAAAATTATCTGAGTATACTGAATCTTTATAAAATTATCCAGAAATTCATATTGCTTTGGATAGTTTCTACATTCTGAAGAGACAACTGCTAGGTTTCCCTTTCTATCGTCATACTTGACCCTGCTTTACAGTATTCCCCATTTTTATTCTTTATTATTTTTATTTTCAAAATACTTCTTTTAAAAATTGTTTCAAGGCAAATACATTGAATTATAAGCCTGCCTCACATGTTTAACTGTACTCTTTAGCTGTCAGAGGACACACTAAGACAACTGGCTTTTAAGTCAACTTCTTTCTTGTCTTTCTCTCTAAAAATCCAGATGTTTTGTCAAGCTATAAAGAGGTTTTCATCTGATTTATTGTTTTTACTATTTGGTACTAAAAGGCCACTATTTTAAACTAAATAGATTGATAAATGCATGTATTTTGAATTATCAAAGTTGTAAATGGCTTAAATCAATAGTAAAATGGTTTATAGTGTAGAAAATTATTCAGGTCTGTGGAAGTATATGGATATAAGAGAGGAAAATAAACAATTCTAAAGCAATTTGTACTAGTTCAAAACTATAATCTATAAAAATTCTTCTTAAACGAGGTTGATAGAATGATATCTGACAAAATCAGCCAGTCAACAGGATAAGAAAGAGAGACTCTGAAAGTATAAGGCTTAACAGACATCGAGTCTCACTACAGTTTCATAAAATTAATTAGCAAAGTGCTTCTATTAATAAGATGGAACAAGTTACAATAAATATACATAATTAAAGGCATTGTATGTTCATTACCTCAATCATCAGTACAACACTGAGAAACACATTATTACGGCTTTTCTATAAATTAGAAACTTGAAGTTTAGAGAAATTGGAGAAGTTGCCACAGTTCATTCAGATAATGAATTTTAAATCTCAAGAGAAATCAGAGTTGTCTGAGACAAAAGTATGTTTTTTCTCTTATTGTAACTCCAGTTAAGTATAATGACTTACTCTTTATACTTGTATTTATTAAAATAGAAATGTCCTTTCTGTGAATTTAACCTCCCAATTTTTGATCTAGTCTTTATTCCTTCATGATTTCTAAACTATAAATGACAATTATCCCTCAATTAATGATAGAATGAGATAAAAAATTGCATCCCGGTAACAGTGATGGAGTGATTATAATACAGTAATTGTGAACCTCTAAAAACATCTTGTAAAAGAAACAGCTCATCTTCATTTGAACTGCATCACTATCAGTGTCCAACACTTTAAATACATGTATTCTCAAGGAAATAATACACAACATGTATTCTTTTTCTATATCTGTAAAATTTGTAAATTTATGCCAGAAACCGCTTAATGCTGCTTTTCAGTTTTTACTTTTTGAAAGAAGCACAATTCATCAGTGATGCAACAATGCATTTAAAATAAACTGAGGCAGTAACATGAAAAGACCTTTAGTTCTGTGAGACCTGTTCATCTACAGAACAGAATACCAAAGTTGCCATAGCTACTCATACTAATATGTCTGTACTAGTTAATCAAGAAAAAATATTATCTGGTAATGTAGAATAGCATATAGATTGGGATATAATTATCTAAAATTTAATATATAAAGATCCCTTTCATTTTTATAAATAAGATTATGTACTTAAGAATGGTGAAGCTTGAAAGTCTCCAGTTTGAGTTCTTCATGGGAACTAAGCCAGACTTTGCATCAATAACTCTCTTCAAATGGACTTTTTAAAATATTGCTTTTATTGGTATATTTTATACATATCACGATCACACTCAACATGGAAAATTTGGATCAGTATATGACACAACTTACTTCTCTTTTCCTATTACCTTGCCCACCCTACATCCTCCTGCCTCTTATATTCTAAAGTTTTGTTTTCTTTTTTATCATCATGTATTTCTTTCCCCTTATTACTAACCCCAAAGCCCCTTTTCTCTCTGAATATTTTCTATCTCACAATGTCATACATTCTAAAACTCAATTAAATTTTCAGTTTCTCAAATCCCAGAAAACATATAGTATTTACACATCTGTGACTTATTTATTTCACTGATCAGTATGTTAAAGATAGATCTATTTGAGTATAAAGGACTAAAAATTATCATTCTTTATGGCTGAATAATATTCCATTTTAGAGAACAAGCAAATTTTCTTTACTCCATCTCCAGCTGATGAGTATTTGGGTTGTTTCCAAAATTTAGCTCTCACATACTGAGCTGCTATACACATGGGTGCACATATGTCACTGTGAGAGGAATCTTTTAGTCCTATTGTGTATGTACCTAGCAGGAGAATAGCAAGGTTGAATGGGACCTCTAATCTTACTTTTTTCAGAATCTCCACACTGATCCCGATACTGGTTTTATTAGTTTACATTTCCACCAACAGTGGGGAAGGGTTCCTTTATTCTCACAGCCTCATAACAATTATTTTGCGGGTTAATTTCATGACAGCAGCCATTCTTTGTGGAGTGAGATGAAGTCTCAGTGTTGTTTTCATCTGCATCTCTCGAATGACCAGTGATGTTGGGCATTTCTTCACATGCTTCTTGGTTTCTTTTCCTTCTTCCTCTGAAAAGTGTCTATTCATTTTAGATGCCCATTTTTAATGGGCTTTTGAAAAATATTTATCTCTTTTATAGGGTAAAAATGTTTTCGGGTGATATAGGGACTTATAGTAATATCTTCTAAAATGATGCAATGAACTTATTATTTAAGTATATTGTGATAATTTAGAACAAAAAGAAAAAAATGATTTAGTACGAAAAGTTTCCCCAATCCAGAAAATACTTTGATGATTTCATTGTATATCAAATGAGAATACGCACTGTAGAAATATCTAATAAAAAAATAATAGAAATTACTGTCCCTTGATCGTAGTCAACTTTGAGGGTTATATCCTGATACTTGATACTAACTTGTTTTTTATAAAGTATAAAGAAATAATCAAACTTGTCTATACATTCAAGTAAAAATGTTTTCAGAAAGCAGTTTGGAATGATCTAAGAATTGTTACACGATTAGAATATATTTTATCAAAATCATTTTGAAGATCACATTTTTTGTATCAGTTCAGCTCAGATAGTTTAAAAATGATACTTCCATGAGCAAACATTTATTTAGAGATCAGTTTTCCTGTCAAGCATAATCTTCCATTTCCCTACCAATAAACAAGATGGTACTGTGCTAGCGTGTTTTCTAAACAGTGGTGAATCTGCTATTTTAACATATATAGTGGGTTTGTTTTTACAATTTCTAGTGTAAATGTCAAGTTACTCGATCCCAACACCCATTATATATCAGGAACTGTGTTTAATACCTGAATGAGAAAGAAGATTTCAAATAAATCCTGACCCTAATATTGGAGATGTAAGATATTCACAAATTTGTCAATGCCATCATACGAAACTCGTGTAATCTGTACCCCGAGCTTAGTATTGTGAAGCTATACTTTCTTAAATTATTTTTTCTTTCATTTCATGGGAGTATAAAAAAGGTGGAATGCATTCAGTGGCATCAATCATAGCTTTTCTTTATAACTCCTTTTCAGCACAATTTAAAAATTAGTCCAGGGATAAAGTTGAAAAATAAACGATATCTGAGGTCTCTATCTTCTCATTTACCAAGTCAAATGTGATTTGCCACAAGGCATAGTATAGTTAAATAAAAGAAACATAGTACTTAAATTTAATTAGTTTCATTAAATTCAATTTAATTGGCAAAGTGGAGCAAACACTCAAAACAGAAGTAGTTTATAATGTTTTACATGGATGTTTACTAACATACTTGAAGAATTTCATCTTGGCTATTAGTATTATTATTAAGGCAAGAACTTCATGCAAACAATGTGTTCAAGCAGTTTTTTGCTGTTGCTGACCTTTTTGTTGCTGTTGTTCCCAAAATCATTCTTCCCCTCCTCCTTTACAGAGTTCATTGGTGTATTTTAGGTATGCGTTATGATCACATTCATCACTGAGAATTTATGCCTCTACATAACAGATCTTGGTTCTCACTTTTTTCCGTTCCCCTGCCCTCTCTTCAACTCTCCTTCCTTTGTATACATAAGTTTTATTTATGCTTTTTTTTTTCCTTTTCACCATCTTTTTTTCTTTCACCAAGTTTGAAAGATACTATAACAATCAGATATCACCAGACAGATGTCAACTGAAACTTTGGGAATTCATCCCTAACAGTATCAATTTTAGACACACCTAGAAATCTCATTGATTTTAACCTTACAATTAATCTAGATTAAAATTAGAGAAATTATTATAAAATCCTTATTTTGAAGTGTCCTATAGGATGTCGTCCAGTGTTCTATACATAATAGTTTTTGAGCTACAAGAAGTTGAAACCAGATGTTTGCACTGACACATATTCCCAGTCCTTTTATTTATAATTTATTTGTAGTTGTTCTTTATTTTTTTATTTTGAGAAAGAGTCTTTTTAAGTTACCCAGGCAAGATTTGAACTTACAATCCTCCTACCTCAGTCTCTCAATTGCTGAGGGTATATTTGTCCAACATCATCCTCACTCAGGAAAAATCTAATTCAAAACGGAGTTCAGTGACTTACACTTCTCAACAGTGTTGCAGAGAAAGGCTAAAGATATACAAATCTCAGTCCAGTATAATGCATGATCCTAACGGAATGTGCCGAGGATTATAAAATATAGATGTGTCAGATCAATGATCTAGAAAACAACTTGAGGTTAGATATTCAAGTGTGCTGAGAGAGAAGAGATTTGATGTAGAATTTCTTGATTAGGTACAAACGCTTGGTCATGAATGATCTTCCATCTAAGTCACAGTGAAGTATGTCCCATGTTCAGAGCACCCAGAAAGGACACATTCAATTTATACAGGAACAATATATTTTACTCAGAAGACAATGTGGAAGCTGCTGTACAGCTTCTGATCTGATCTTTTATTGAATCTCATATTCAAAACTATATTTCTGGAAAGATAATTATGTTTACGTCTTTTGCAACTCAAAGAGATGATTCTGCTGGGTAGGTTTTTAACTGATTTTTATTGTTCAGTCCACTAGGCCAATAATTCATTATACTAATAAAAATATAGATTTATAGCTTTCTCTTGGAAACTAAGTGACTGTAGTATTTTTTTCATGGTCATACAGATCAGCAATTATGAGTTCAAAGCTTATGTAGGACATAACTTTAAAGTGAAATAATCTAAACAACGTGACCTAACACCATGTTTACAACAGTAAAAAAATTAAAGTGAATCTTGATCGATAACTATTTTAATCTTTTATGCTATATAAAGAAAATAACAAATTACAATATTATATTTATCTGAGAATATTCAGTTGTATAAATAAAATTATAAAAATAAATAAGTAGGCTTGGATAAAGTTTAACATAAATATTTGAGAACTTTCCCTGTAATTTAAACTTCATGTAAGATAAATAAAAAGAGATTCTCAAAGTTCCATCTGTGATGCTAATCTCCAGTGATATATCATGATGAAATAGTAATGATGAACTATATATCTCATCCGGTAAATGGCAGAATTTACTTGACAATTCCATATAAATGCAAGCCACTCTTCTATACATTCATGTTATCAAAGTAAGAGCTGAAAACATTTCTAATGAAAGCAATCTGTAGAGATAATTTGGATATTCTCCCTGAGTTCTAAATGTCACTAACCACAATTTTTTGTCATTTTAATTTTATAGTCTTCTAAACTGTCTAAAGAGAGGCTTAATCACAATTATTTTGACTACTTGCATTGCAATTATATTTGCAATATTGACAGATTATGCTACTTTGTCAGAAGTACTTTAGATAATTATGGTACTTGTCAGATATCTCTAAATCAGATTATTTCATGCAAAGAAAAACTTAGTGTATCCATAACCAAATCACATTGTATTTTATCCTTGATGTGACATCATACTATTTTGGCTGACAGATGATAACATTGCAGATTAAAAAAAACTATTTTATCCGAAGATTATGCCTGTCATGGCATAGGATATTTAGTGTCACTCACAAGCAGCTAGTAATATTTTTGCAAGTTTTGGGAATTAGGCATAAGGCGGGATGACAGGGTATCACAAACAGTTTGCATTTGTCAGAACTTTAATGTGAATGAACACATGGGCTTTTTTCCATTTTTTTAATTTTATTTTTGAGATTATAGGCCTCCAACTAGAAGACAAGTGCATTCTTATCACAAGATAAGAATGTCCCCCATCCCTTTTTGGTTGTTAAGAGAAAAATCAAATTGAAGAAAACATTTGTCACTTATCAACACCTAGATAGCAGAGACACCTATTTTTAAATTCAAGATTAACAATATCCAGTAAAAAAAAAAATATATATATATTAATAAAACATATAGGTAATTCACTTAATATCATTGATAACATATAAAACACTAAACTACATTAATGTATATAAATTATGTAAGAGATATTGCAGTATTTTATAAGTGTACTAATATTATTTTGTAAGATAGAATAATATTGTCTCAGAAAATTCAAAGATTATAGTTCTATTACCCCCAAATTATTAGGAGACCCTTTAAGTTTACTAGAACAATATAAAATTTCCTATTTTTCTTCCTTGCTCCCCATCTAAAAATATTTCATCTATAGACTTTTCCCATTTCAGTTATTGAAAGCTTTTTTCACTTCACACAGTCTCTATGTAACAGATTCTTACGTAAAACATATAAGGCATAGTAATTCCTCTCCTCACAACTCCTAAGATTCTTAATCTGTGTGGTTACAACAAAATAGCATGAAGCATTTGGCTCACCAACAACAGAAATTTATTTCTCTCAACTCTGCATGCTGAGAATTACAAGATCAAGTCACTAGTACATTCAGAATCTGATGAAGGACCCGTTTTTGGATCACAAATGGTCTTGAGACCAAATTAGCATTTATTTTTATCATGCCTAATGAAACAGACATATTTTATTTACCACATAAGATTTTACACACTGGTAAGGCAAGGTGCTAGAGGCTTATAGTTTGTGCAAAACAGGAGTCTAATATTACAAATAAGATGTTAACAATATACAAAATCTGGGCACACTAGGCATCTCTGGGTCATATACTTATGACACTTAAGAACTGATGATAGAGGAGTATTATCAACTCAAAACTCTTTAATTAAAAAAGGAAACAAATGGAGGCCTTTTGAGTTACATAAATGTGAGAAAGCAATGAGGGTCTATTGGGAATAAATAATGTTCTTTGAGGTTGACAACCTTAATAAAATATAGAGTGGAATAAAGCACACTATACACATAAAACTTCAGTCATTTTAGTTTCTTAAATTTGTGAAGTACAATAATGATTAAGATGTTACGTGGGTTTTTTGATAATTGGATCAATGTTCTTAGCTTAGGAACTCGCTATGTCCTAAGTGTGAGTCACAACCTAAGAGATTGTCCCCTTTAATTAGTAGCATAATAAAGATCAAAATGAATCAACATATTGCATGTCAATCTCTCCTGTTTTGCATTAGTCACCAAACATGATCCAGAATAAAATATAATGTAGAAAATGAATCAACCAAAAAGTGAAAATAGGAGGAGAGAAAGGAAAGGGATGAAAGCAAGTCCAAAATCCCTGAAGGCAAACAGTAAGTCCTATAGTTCTATGTCAAGCATCTGAGCCAATTTTTGGCAAGATGTTTACTCCAAAGGGCTTGGGTAGCTTTGTCTCAAAGGCACTGCTGGTGGTTTAGCTTCCATGGCTTCTCTCTTGCATTGGCTTTGCTCCTCTGCAGTTATACTGAGAAGATCCACCCTTCTGGCTTCTTCAAACTGCTTTATTCTCACTGTAACTACTGCTTCACATCTATAGCTTCATACACTGGCCTCTCAGTACACAATGCCTGGTCTCTCAAGCTTTCTTCCAAACTCTGGGTAGAAGCCTTCCTGACCCCACAACTCTTTCATTCTATATGGACCTAAACCCCATGACTGATCCCAATGTCTGCTGTCAGCTGCAGCAGTAGCCGGGCTTCTTTCAGTCTTGACTTTAGGAATAGAATGTTTATGAATTAAATCACAAGGACCAAATTCCTTGATATTCTGATATTCCTGATATTCTGGAACACGGTGCTCTGGGTCTCTCTTCTCAAAAGAATGTCATCCTTGCAATTTCTATGCTGCAAATGGTTGAGTCCTGCTGCTTTCTTGTGATGTATTCAAGTCATCTGAAATCGCTGACTTTTTCTTGTTAGTTTTTTCAGCCACCAATATCTTCTCTATTGCACCTTTGCAAGCCACAACTTTATTAGAGCTTCCTTTCAGGCTAAATTCAAAATGTCTTAAATAATTCTGATGGACTTTTTGCTCCCTATTCTCAACACAAGTCTGACTAAAAAGTCCCTAACTATAGCCAAGACATGGCCTCAACCTTAGGCTGCTTTGAAATTTCTCTATCAGATTAATTAGTCTTCTCTCCTTAATCTCAGTCTCAAGAAAATTCTTGGCATAAGAAAAATAAAAACAGACTTTCTGCCAAGGCAAGCATACAGTATCTGTATCCAACAGCCAATTCAGTCCTTCTTGCCAGTAGAAACCTCCTGAGCCTGGCCTTAATGGCAGCACTCATATCAGGATTCTCTTCTTCTGAACTCTTACCAGAGTTTCCAAGCAAGTGTAGCTTAAACAATTCCATGCTTGCTTTTCTAGCAGACAACTACAAAACTTTTCAAACATCTCCCACAAGCCAATTCCAAAGCTTCCTGAACCACATGATCAGATATAGTCATGGGAATCACCCTACTCTCACGGAACAAAATTTTCTCTTAATTATCTTTCTTGTTGCTAAGACAAAATACCCAACACTCAAAAAGTTAAAGGAAGATTGAGATTGTAACAAAAAAGTAAGGAAACAAATTTTATATATATGGGGGGGTTGTAGGGTGGGTGGGGCTATGGGAAAAAATGAGAATTAAGTTGTGTCTTATACTGGTACAAATCCCCATTATGGAGTGCAATCATGATGTGTATATTTAATGTACCAATAAAGATAATCATTAAAAAAAAAGTTAAAGGAAGAGTGGTTTTTGTTGTTATTTTTTGTGGTTTTTTTAGCTCCCAGTGTATAATAGTTTTTCATAGTTTGGTGGCTCTGAGGAAGAGAGGTATAGCAGAAAGGCGTTTCAGAGAAGGAACGGTTATGGCAAATAGGATAGGCAGAAGGTAGCAAGCAGTGAGTAGCAATGCAAAAACAAAAATTAGTGACACTGTCTGTCACTAATATGCTAGCCAAGCTTCCCACTTATAGCGTAGATACCATGTCCACTTAAGCAGGGAAGCTTATCATGGCATTGCACCATGAGACCTTCTTCTTTATAGAAGTGGTCCAAAGAAACAATAGTTGAAGGGTAAGGAAGAAGAGAAGGGAAAATCAGAAGAATAAAAGTGTGTGTTTTACAGGAACCTAATAATCCCAATTAATGTACAATCTGCATGCAATATGTGAAATAAGATCATCAATAACAAGTTTGCAAAAGAGGATAGGGGGACTTGAAAGGCGTGGGGGATGAAAAGATAAAGGGAAAGTGGTTTAAAAATATTATATAAAAATATACCTGTAACTACTTACCAAGATGACTGTAAATCACATGAAGTGGAAGCATGCACTAGGACAAGAATATGAACAAGACCAAACTCACAGAACTGCAAATCCTGTGGATATATGTCAGAGAGAACGCCTCTTTTATGTGAAATATTTTATTGTAAGAGGTAGTTTAGAAAAGAAAAAATATTTTAAATTATTTTTGTCAGGAAACTGTCTTTATAAAATATATTAAGAATATTACATACCAGAGCTAAATAAAGGAACTAGTTATTGTGTCATTTGTATTTTCATAGAAGACTCTATCTCTCTAGAACTTGTTAATAAAAATCCAGTCAGAGTAGAATAGAATCTGACATTTATTCCATGCTGTTATAAATAATTTCATGCAATACATTTAAATATGTATTTTCTTGATTCTTCTTGTTGTGAGATACATGGTCTCCTGCTGTAAGAGGCAAATGATGATAATAGTAATCATTGGGGTTATAATATTTCAAATCTTATTAAAGTTGTTCAGAAGGAAAAATCATGGTTTCCTCCAGACTGTCATATTGTTAACTTTTTTCTGCTTTGTTTTGTCTTCATTAGCTTTCCACTTTGGTAAAATTGTGAGGTTTTCAAGTCAGTATCAATAGATTTAAATGTTTAACACTGTCTGTAGGTTTTAGAAGGTATATGTAAAACATCCAAAGGTCAAAGAAAAATTTAGCTGGAAATATAAGACTTAACAAAACTTGAGCCTTAATACTAACCCAGGATATGTTTTTAGAATTTTATTTCAATAAGATTGGGTAATGTTGCTTGCGTATTTTTGTTAGATGAATTACATTATGATATCTTTTTCACAGACTTAAAATATATTTTATTGGAACCAAGGTTAATGTCGAAACCTATTTTTTTTAAATACTGACAATGGGAACAACTAAGAAAGACTGCATATCATTTACCTGAGTTTTCCTAAATTGTTTTGGATGATTAATGATTGATTTTTTTTTTACTTTTAATGAATATTAAAATTATACATATTTATAGCTGCTATAGTTAGTGTTTGGAAGAAAAACAGTTTTAATGTAGGACAGAGAAATTTATAAAATTAGCTTACTATATTTGTCCATAGAGTAAAATGTAGAAGGGTGCAAAAGATCTATCTGTGTGCTAATATAATGGACGTATGTAGAATTCAGCCTGGATCTCACAACAAAGTTGCACATGAGTCTGTCAGAAGACCAAGAAATCTATGGTAGAAAACTGGAGGCTCTGGGCCAAAAAGCTCAAGTACTGGTGCTAAAGCTTGGAGGGTCTGCTCCAAAATCCAAGAGACCACTCGACGGAGAAAGGTGAAGACCAAAACTCCTCTAAAGAGAATAGTACTACTGTGCCCTGGATTTAGGGCAGAGAATAGGGCCAACAGTTCATCTGAAATATGCACAGAGTTCTGATGACCTTTCCCCAACCTCCACATAGTGGTGCACCCAGAGTTATCATGAGATCATCACATAAGGAGGGAGCCCAGAAACTGCAGCTTGGTTTGTTGTATAGGGAGTAATTCTGACAGAACAGCTGGGACATTGGCAGAGGCCTGATGAAACTGCCCCAATCTCCACACATTGGTGGGCACAGATGTCTCATAGGACTGTCTCAGATGAAAGAGACCTGACAACTGTACGCCAGTTTGTGACACAATGAGTAGACTCAGCAGTTCAAATAATATATTCACAGATGCCCATGGTATGACCTACACACAGAGTGGTCCTACACTTCTTGCAGAACCATTGTGTGTAAAGGAGGCCCAGCCCCTGCACCCCAGTTAGGAATGCAGTAAGTAGGTTTGACAGCTCAGCTAGAACATTTGCAGAGACTTAGTGGCTCCACATAGACCTCTGTAAAGTGGTGGACCCAGCAGTTCTCATGTGCCCTTCACACAGAGAGGAGACTCAGCCCCTTTGCCTGGTACCACAATGGGATGGCCACACTCAGGAATCCAAATCTGTGCAGTACAGTCCTTGGGGACTATTAAAACCAAGGTTATAAAACAGAGCAATGGTGAACAGCAAAGACAAGACCTCATCAAGGTTCCTCCAAGAAAATTGAAGCTCACTGGAAGAGTGGAGAAAGACTCTGTGATGAACACCCAATGGACGACAGTGGCTCATGATGTGATTGCTCTGTTTCAGTATCTTACCCAGTGTTCCAGAACTGAGATTACCAAAGGACCATCACAGACTGAAGGCCTAAGGTCCAATGATACCAAGAAGGCAACCCAGGAAGTAGCCATTCCTTAAGGGTTCTAAATATTAGCAAGAAAGATAGTTGTACTAATAATTTTATAGACAGCAACCCAGGAAATAAACAGCAGCAACAAAAAAATTATCAACAACAATGGACACAAATGAGAAAATGCCTTAAAAGCCTGAAACCCAGAATTCCATATTACCAAAGGGAACTTTAGGGAGTGATGACATGGACCAATCTGAGAAAACCATCTGAACTCCCTGAACTTGCAATAAAAGAGGCTATGGAAAAATGAAATCATGAATAAGCTCTCAGATAACAACAGAGATACTGACCAAGATGAAAGACAGAGTTAAAAAGTAGAAGACTTCAGGGACATGATGGAATCCCAAAGTAGAAATCAAATGGAATCTAATAAACACATTCAAATAGAAATTCAAGAGATTAAAAACTATTGAAAGCTTGTACAGTAGAACTAATGAATACAAAGACAAAATCTTAGACGTAGAATACAGGATTGCAGTTAGTGACAAGGAAAAGAAATATTTCTTAAAAATAATAAAAGGCCATGAGAAATCAACCCAACAGCTACAATAGGATGCAATGAAAAACAGCATAAGATTGATCAGGGTCAACAAAGAAACAGGAGATTGTGAAGACAACATAAAAAATGCCCACAAATATAATGGCAGAAATGTCTCAAGAAGAAAAGAATCTCACATATAGATAAGTGAGGCATCTAGGAATCCAACTAGTCATGATAAAAAAAACCCTAGGCATATAATAACCAGGATACCAGAAACCCAAAAGAACAAAATATTGAAAGACTTAGAAGAAACAAATTGTATACAAAGGAAAATCCATCAGAACCAGAGCAGACTTTTCAACACAAACCCTCAAGTCAAGGAGAGTCTGGAGTGAAGTATTTCAAGCCCTAAAAGTAAACAACCTCCAATCTATATTGATGTATCCTGCAAAACTTTCTTTCCAGATCACTAGAGAGATAATATACTTACACAACAAAGAATACCTGACAAAATCCATGAACACCCAACCAACATCCCCCCCTTCAGATCTTAAACAATGTCCTAGAAGAAGAATATGAGGGTAACTGCTTCATGAAGCCTAACAGAGTGAAGCCCTTAGGCAAGGAAAAAAATGAAATGAGAAAGGAGTAAAAATTTAGAAAATAATAATAAAAGATCCAACAATAGGAAAATATCATGAAAAGGAAAAAAAAACGCTTCAGTTATAACCATCAGTGTGAATGGCCTCAGTACACCAATTAAAAGAAATAGACTGCCAGAATAGATCAAGAGCAAGATCCAAAAATACACTGTGTTAAAGAAATATACTCAGTTCAAAAACAAATTTAAAGACTGAAAGTAAAATGATCAAAAACAGTTTTCCATGTGAAAGGAAAACATGGAAAAGTGGGAATAGTTATCTTATTTGCAAACAAAGGGGATTTCAAGCCAAAACTAATTAAGGTAGACAAAGAAAGTCACTACATCCTCATACAAGGAGCAACCCAAGAGGAAGAGGTGGTATTCATAAATATGTATGCAATAAATACTAAAGCACTCAATTACAAAAAATAAATATCAATGAAGATGAAAAGCCAAATAAGCACTACTACAATAGTAATGGGGTACCTCAATACATCACTGTCACAAATAGATGGGTCAAATAGACAAAAAATTAACCATGAAATACTAGTTCTGAATGGGACTTTTCAAAAAATTGACTTACTAGACATCTACACAATATTCCACCCCACAAAATCAAGACACACATTCTTTTCAGTTGCCCATGTCATTCTCCAAAAGAGGCCACATACTAGTTCAGAGAACTTGTTCAAGTAAGTGCAAAGGAATTGAATTTATTCCGTGCATACTGTTAGACTAAAGTGCCTTGAAATTGGAGACGGACAGCAAAACAAATTCCAAGAACTGGAAAACAATACAAATTGAATAACACTTTCCTGAAAGATCAGTAGTCCAAAAAAGTAATTAGACAGTTGCTACAATTAAATGGTAATACCAGTATAACATACAGGAATCTATGATACACAATGAAGACTGTTCTACGCAGGAAATTCTTAGCATGAATTACCATATGAGGAAAAGAGAGTGAGCTCAAATAAATAACTTAATGCTGAACCTCAAGCTCCTAGCCAAAGAAGAGAAAGACAAACCCAAGGCTCATACAAGGGAGAAAATTATAAGAATCAGAGCAGAAATTAATTCAGTGGGTCTTCCATGCCCGGAGCCATGCTGACTCAAGTCAGTTGAGTGTTAACAGTGAAGTTGACAATACCACAGTAGGTTATTCTTTTGTTTAATTGAAATCTTTATTGGTACGTGACATATACACATCATGATTGCATTCAACAATGAGAATTTGTACCAGTATATGACACAACTTAATTCTCACTTTTTCCCATACCCCTACCCACCCCACCGCCCCCTATATACATACACTTTGTTTCCTTTCTTTTTTGTTATAATCTCATTATATTCTCCCTTAACCCTATTTTACTTTGAGTATTTTCTATTTCACAATATATAACATACAATTCTAGAACTCATTTACATCTTTATTTTCTCATACCAGAGAAAAGATCCGATATATACCTATGTGTGACCTATTTATTTCACTTATCAGGATATTCTCAAGGTATGTCCATTTAACAATAAATGATTCAAATGTATCATTTTAATGGCAGAGTAATATTCCATTGGGAGAAGAACCACAACTTTTTTATCCAGTCTCCAGCTGACGGACATTTGGGTTGTTTCCAAGATTTAGCATTCGCAAACTGAGCTGCTATAAACATGGGTGCACATATGTCACTGTGAAATGAGTCTTTTAATCCTTTTGTGTATATACCTAGCAGAGCAATGGCTGGGTCAAATGAGACCGCCAATCTTAGCTTTTTGAGGAATTTCCAAACTGATCTCCACAGGGGTCACAATAAGTTATTCTGCACTAGATCTCTACATAGACACGCACACACACACACACACACACACACACACACACACACACACACAACACAGACGTATTTTCAGGTATATTATATCTATATTCATTTTATTATATTGCATTAATAAAATCATCACTCGAGAAACAAAGCTATGGTTTCTTTCGAATTAATATTTCATTTTGCTTCTGTATTCTACTTTCTACTAATCCAGAATATTTCTTCCCTCTGGTTATAATTCTTTCAGATGGGACTAAATTATTCTTCTAATACAGTTTTTATGGCATTTTACATACGTATCAAAGTAATATTAGCTTATCTGCCAAAAAAAAGAAAGAAAACAGGAAAAAACAGTCTGAACTTATAGATTCTAGACCCAATGGGAATTATTGAGAATCATTGACTGCCTAGCCTTTTATAACAACAGTAGAGACTTCTTGTACATAGTCAATATTTCCACATCGCATTTAATAATTAATCTCAAATATAAAAAATAGATATTTTTTCCATTACTTAAAGTTCAATCATAAAATAGCATTTCAAGTTTTGTACTTCAGAAATCAGAAAATATTTATGAAAATCATCCTATCATCTGGCATGCATTTGTAAGCTATGTGTAAGACTAGTTATTCCTTGATATCTATCTTATTTAAAAATTATCATATGCATTAATTGTGTTTCTGTTTCTATCTTTAATTCCTAAGCTAAGTATATAAAATAATTGTAACATAATTATGTAACATAATCATTTGTGACAGCTTCAGGAAAAAGGAGTATATTTAAATATAATACCAAATTGTGTTTTATTTCTATGGTGTATTCTTGTATTAATTTACAATATAAGACCTCTTTTTTTCTGAAGAATATGTTCACTGCCATTTTATTGGTCAAAGTTCAATTAAATAAACAGAATCAAGAGGACAGACAAGAAATAGTATATGTATACATGAATATATACACATACATACAATGTTCAAATATGTTCTGAATAAGTTCACAGGTCTATGATAATAAAAACCAGCCAGGAAAATTGTATCTGACAAAACTAATGCTATCACAAGCATGATTAAGAAAGCAATCTTCTTTAGTACTTGAATTACATCATTTCCTTCCTGTTCTAAACATTTTCTGCTGAGAAATTCACTGAAAATTTAATGAAATTCCTTCATAAGTGCCAAATCATATTTTTTATATTGGTTCTATGATTCTTTTCATCTTTGATTTTAGAAAGTTTGATTTCAATTTGTCTTAGTGAGCCTCTCATCTGCTTTATCCTAGTTGGGCTCTTGAAATTTCTTTTTCTTTTTCTTTTTTTTTTTTGTTTTTTTTTTTGTTTGTTTGTTTTTTTTGTTTTGTTTTGTTTTGTTTTTTGAGACAGGGTCTCCCTTTGTGGTTCAGGCTGGCCCTGAGCTCAGCCTCAAACTCACATCACAGCAATCCTCCTGCCTCTGCCTCCCAAGTGCTGGGATTACAGGCGTGAGCCACCACACCCTGCTGAAATTTCTTGATTAGTGTATCTATTTATTTCTTCAGATTTTATTAGGTTTTGAACTTTATTTGTGTAAATAAACTGTCATTTAATTCTTATCTTTTACTGATGTCTTTATATAAATTATGCCTTTTTACTTATTTCATAATCATTAAGTGTTTTGTTATGAATTTTTCCAGTGTTTTCTTTCTCTCAGTTTTCATTTTGGCTAGTTTCTGCTGGCATATCTTTGAATTCAGACATTCTTTCCTAAGCCATACTCGGTCTTTTAGTGAAACCCATTAAAAATATTCTTCATTTGTCTTTATTTTTAATTAACTGATTTTATTGGTACATTTTCTTTTTTAATTTATTCTTTATTGGTACATTATGAGTACACATCATTATCTCATTCAACATTAAAAGTTTGTACCAGATTCTCGTTTTTTCCCTTTCCCGCTGCCCTTCAACCCCCACTCCCTATATACATAATCTTTGTTTCCTTTTTTCTTTATTATTACCACATTCATTTTCCCCTCATTATTTACCCTACACTCTTTCCTTTTAGATATTTTCTACTTCACAATATCAACTATACGTACAACAAATCATTTACAACTTCATTTTCTCATACCAGAGAAAAGATACGATATTTACACATCTGTAATCTGTTTATTTCACTTATGAGGACGTCCTCAAGGTACATTTTATCTACACATCATGATCACAACCTACATTAAAAACTTAAACCAGTATATGAAATGACATAATTATCATTTTTCCCATTGCCTTTCCCACCCTATAACCCCTCATCTTCTATATACATAAACTTTTCTTCCTTTTTATTATCATTGCATTTCCCCTTCACATTATATACCCTTACTCCCTTTATCATTTGAATTTTTTTTAATTTCACCGTATCTGTCATACACTCTAGAACTCCTTTATACCTTCAATTTTCCATACCAGAGAAAAGATATGGTATATTTTTTCATTCGCATTCATGTTTTACTATTTTTTTGAATTTCCATTTGTATGTTCATAAACTTTTTGACTTGAAGATTATCTTTTTCCATTGAAGGCCTTAAAATATAAACTGAGATTTTTTTTAATTCCTGATTTGAAATTTCATCATTCATACCTCTTAATCTTTCAGACTTCCGAAACAAAATACCATAATCAGTAGCTTGCAATGGAAATTTAATTGTTAGATTTCTGGAAATGAAAAGTTTATGATCAAGATGCTAGCAGATTTAGGGTCTAGACAGTCTGATAAGGGTCTCCTTACTTTCTGGTGAGCCATTTTCTTGGTACATCATATGATAGGAGAGGCAGGAGATTTATCTTCACACTCTTTTATAGTCCTTCTCCAGCACCATCTGTAATAATATCTCCTCCCAAATCACCTCTGTAATATTATCACCTTTTAATTTAAGGTTTAACATATGAATTTTTAGAAAGACAAACCTTCAAATCATTGTGCTTCTCTAAATGACTTTAGTTTTAGTGCTTCCTCCCATCTCTTGTATTCTGGTGGTAGAATTACAAAACAGTACAAGTATTGTGGAACAGAATATAGAGATTTCCCACAAAATAAAAATACAACTATTTCATTATTATTCAATTGAACTTTTGCCTTTTGAAATGTGTTCCAAAGAAATAAAAGCAATTTCTTGAAAAGACTTGGCATTTTTATACCCATTTTAGCATGTTTTAATACAGCCAAGAGTTGCAAGCATTGAAAAATATTAATTGACTAACAACTAAATACAGAAATTTGCCAAATATATTATGGAATATTATTATTGAGTTTCAAAATAAAATCCTGTCATGCTACAATGAAAATTAACCTTGAGACTATGTGATATGTCAGTTGTGAGAAGGTTAAAAGTGTATGATTGCAGTCATATGAAACATATATATTAGCAAAGAATAGAAACAAAAAGTGAAATAGCTTCTAGTGTCTGGAAGGAGATAGAAAGGGAGGCGTTGTTCATTAATTTATATACAATCTCAGATTTGAAAAATAAAAGGCTTTAAAGATCTGCTTTATGGGAATGTGGGCATACTTAACATTACTGAGCATAAAAATAGATAAGACGGTAAATTTTAGGTTTTTTTGTTTCACTACTCTAAAAATATATGGATACTATCCCTAAGGCTTTTTGTACATTATACCTCTGTTAATCAGCAAATTCCTTTGTCTTTGCTTTTAGAATATATATGTACATCAAATAGTTTTCATTACCACCATTACTGCCACACTGTTCTAGGCTACTATCATCTCTTACTTGGAATTTTTTTCTCTGACCATAAAATGCTTGTTTTGCTTCTGTTATTAACACCTTTAGCATCTATTTTTTACATTATCTGAGTCATATCTAATAGTATTGTTTGTCGTGTTCAGTTCTCAACACTGGGGCATAGTGCCCAACATCCACAACTTAAGAAAGGAGAGATTAATTTTGGCTCCCTTTTAAGCCCACAGTTGGATGGATCCAAGGAAGAACACCATGATAGAGGTGTGCTATGTCAGAAAAGGACTCAGGAATGATGACCCGGAATCAGAGAACCTATTACCTTGTACACAGGACCCCATCTTCTAGCATTAAGTCATGTACAATCTCCTCAGTGTACTAATCTGCTAATGATTCCCCTGCCCCATGATCTGGTCAGCTCCTGCAGTCTCTGGTATTGGTGGTGGTGGAGCCACCTAAATAGAACCATAGCATCACTCATTCTGCTTGAATGTATTACATTACTGCTATTTTCACTCATTCAGAATGTAGGCTAGGGTCTTTATTGTATTTCACAAAGATAAAGGTAATCTGATTCCTCGATATTTTTCCCATTGCACGTCTTCTGGCTGCTCCTCTCCTTCAGTGGTTTCTATTTGCATTAGCATCACAAATGTTCTTCAGAGGTGCACTTGATCTGTTCAACTGCAACACTGATTCTTCTCCATGTCTGAGATGTTCTTCTCCACCCACTATATCTGTTTGGTTGTTATTCACTTATGAAAACCCTTCTTGTGCACATAATTTTTTCAAAGATGTTTACCCTTATCACTCGATTTGTAATTAAAGATTGTATTCACTTGCCTAACTCCGGATCACTCTTACTTTGTTTAACTTATTTTTTCCATAAAATCTATATCCCTTGCAAGGAAAACATAAATTGAATTTTACCTTTCCTAACCTTAATCTTCCAAAAGCTTACCAAGTTGCCCATATAATATTCCAAGTTATTTCCTTTGGGCTGCAGACCTTTATATAATGGAACTTTCTGTCACCCACTAATACCATTTTTTAGTGTCTCAATTCCTCAGACTTCCTTTTTCACTTCTAACTTACCACTTAGGCTTCTTACTAGTATTTTTGTAGTGCTCCTCCTATGCGTTAGCCACAGAGCCTTTTTAAATGTTTTCTTATGTGGAAAGCTTTTCCTCGCTCCATTTGACCATTCATGCCTATATTCAAAAGACACCTATAGATTTGGAACATTGTAACACTTTATAACATGATCTTCGCCTTTTATCTATCTATTGTGACATTAAAAGCTAATGAATATTTATTTATCTATTGCTCATTTTCTTTCTTTCCCACTAAAAAGTAACTTCCATGATAGCAAGAATTTTCTCTTTTATCTGTATTGTTATTACTTCTGTATCTAGAATTTTGTGCACAAAATTAATATTCGTTAAATAAATTCATGCTGCATTCTTCTATTGTGAGCAAAATCATGAGAAAACAGGCCCCAATGCAGGCAAGCCTGCATGGGACCTATAGTGACCTGCTTCCAACAACAGGAGCAGGCACATGAAGAATGTCAGTGCATCTTCACACACTCACACACACACACACACACACACACACACACACACACAAAGTGATTTCACTTAGCAGATATTTACTGTAAGTAAGTAGGAGGTCAATATTTGTTTTGTTTTAGCGTTCATTGTTCATACTACAAGTATGGATATCTTCTCTATGGTTAAAGATGTTACATAATTGGGCCTTAAAGTTTGCCAATTTTCACTTTTTATTTAACACCAAGGCAACTGACTTGAGTTTGATAATTTGCTCAAACCACTGTTGGTCCATATATAACCATCCCATCTTATGGCTTGCCCTGCATTTGTGAGAGACTGATTACAATAACTCATAGAAAAGCATTGATTTAGCAGAAAAGCATCATCATATTACAGTCCCTAAAGGAAAACTTTAAAATAGTATAAAAATTGCAGCTAATTTGCGGTGTAGCATGTGTAAGTGCATATTGCATATATAAGCAATGTGGTACTTCTAAGATTTCTATTTTAAATTTACAGAATTATTGATACAGCATGAATACAAATAATTTTTTGATTCAATAGCAAAGAAATTTATTGATTATTATAATTTTCATTGATATGAAGAGAGTTAAAATTCATATTAGGAAAATCATTATTCAAAATCAAGCAACTAGTTTGGTTTTGTCCATGTATAAAATTTTTAATAATTTTAATGATAAAAAGACTGACTAAAGTGATTAGATCCATTTGTTCCACAAGTAATATAAGCTGTCTTATGAGACAGTCGTCCATGTTCCACTGGTATTTCAATCTGGCAGGAGGATCTTAAGTGCACAATGGACTATAAAAGAAATCACAAAATAAAATAATTTCTAGAAGTGAATAAAAATGCCAATATAACATACCAAGGCTTATGAGACACCATCAAAACTGTACTAAGATGCAAGTTTATAGCTGCGATTGCTCTCATCATAAAAACAGAGCTAGTCTAAAAAATCAGGCCCTAGAAAAAGAAAAATTTGAACCCAAAGCTAAAATATGGAAGGACATTACACAAAGATCAGATCAAAAAAAGTCCTAAAATTAAAACCAAGAAAATAGTCACTAAAAGAATCAAAACACAAGAGTACTGAGAAGTCTATATGTCCAAGACACAAACAGTCCTTGCTTAGGATGCAGGGCTAATAATACTTATGCAAACATCCTGCATCATCAACCTAACAGGAGACAATTACAAGGAAATATTTCTTGAAGAATTAGAAGAACCTAATAGAATACTCTTTTGAAGGCATTATTTGGAGGGAAAACCTAAAATTAAGAGTGGAATAGACATTCATGAAAACCAATGGACAACACAAAATTCACCCTAAACACAAAACATGAGTAGAACAGCTTAAAATAAGGCACACTGACATTAACAATTACAGTGACAACTCTGAACACTGCTTCACTCATGATTAGATTCACACACACACACACACACACACACACACACACACACACCCTAGTAAAAACAAAGCTGTATCAATTTATAAATGTAAGAACTACTTATATCTTCGCCATCATATTTAAGATGGCCATATTTCAGCAAAAATCATGAATTGTATCTAAAAAGTATTAAAGCAACATACAACAGACTAAGCAATCAACACAAACTGTCTTGGATATGAAAGTATATTTAAACTACAAAAAAAATTTAAAACACCTATCAATACTTTAGAGTTACTCTTACATGAGTATATGAGCATGCAAAAGCTAGACCTAGCTCTTTCACTATGTACTAAAATAAAATCAAAGTGGACTACGGACCTAAATATTAAAACAGACACACTAAACCTGCTACAAAACAGGTCAGGTAAAACTCTTGAAGACATTGGTTTAGGGAAATATTTCATGAACACATCCGATATAGCACAAGAACTGGTAGAAAAATCAATAAATGGGATCTCATCCTATTGAGAGGTTTCTGCACAGCAAAAGAAACCACCAGCAAAGCGAAAAGGTAACCAACAATATGGGAAAGAATCTTTACCAGCCACTTCTCAGACAAAGGGTTACTATCTAAAATATATACAGGGCTTAAAAAAATCAATCCACCCATGAAGTGTTTCCCTAAGCCAATGTCCTCAAGAGTTTTACCTATCCTGTTTTGCAGTAGGTTTAGAGTGTCTGTTTTAATACTTAGGTCTCTTATCCACTTTGATTTTAGCTTGGTACACGGTGAAAGAGTTAGATCTAGTTTTAGCCTTTGGCAAGTTAAAGCTCAGTTTTTCCAACACCATTTGTTAAAGAGGCTATCTTTCCTCCATTGAGGATTTTTGGCTCCTTTGTCAAAGATGAGGTGGCTCAGTGTATCTGGAGTAGTTTCTGGATCTTCTAGTCTACTCCATTGATCCTCAGGTCTGTTACTTTGCCACTACCACGCAGTTTTTATCACGGTGGCTTTACAGTATAGTTTCAGGTTCGGAGTTGTGATACCCCCCACCATGTCCCTGTTGCTTAGAATTGCTTTGGCTAGTCTAGGTCTTTTGTGGTTCCAGATGAAAGTTTGAGTTTTTTTCTCTAGATCTGTGAAATATGCTGTTGGGATTTGAATCGGGATTGCGCTGAATGTGTAGAGTAGTTTTGGGAGTATAGCCATTTTGACAATATTGGTTCTTCCTACCCAGGAGCAAGGTATATCTTTCCATTTTTTGATATCATCTTCTCTCTCCTTTTTCAGAGTGCTATAGTTTTCAGAGTAGAGGTCTTTCACCCCCTTTGTTAGATTGATTCCTAGGTATTTTATTTTTGGGGGTGCTATTGTGAAAGGGACTGACTCTCCAATTTCTATCTCAATGGGTCTACTGTTTGTGTATACGAAGGCTATTGATTTCTGAACGTTGACCTTGTATCCAGCTATGCGGCTAAAATTGGCGATTAGGTCCAGCAATTTTTTAATTGAGTTTTTAGGATCCTCTAGAAAGAGTATCATGTCGTCAGCCACTGTTGGTGGGACTGTAGACTCGTACAACCCCTGTGGAGATCAGTTTGGAGAATCCTCAAAAAGCTAGGATTGGCGGTCCCATTTGACCCAGCCATTGCCCTGCTAGGTATATACACAAAAGAATTAAAAGACTCATATCACAGTGACATATGTGCACCCATGTTTATAGCAGCCCAGTTTGTGATTGCTACATCTTGGAAACAACCCAAGTGTCCATCAACTGGAGACTGCATAAAAAATCTGTGGTTCTTCCACAGAATGGAGTATTACTCTGCCATAAAAATGATACATTTGAATGATTTATTCTTAAATGGACGTATCTTGAGGACACCCTCATTAGTGAAATAAATAGGTCACAGATAGGTATATATCGTATCTTTTCTCTGGTATGAGAAAATAAAGATGTAGATGAGTTCTAGAATGTATGTTATATATTGTGAAATAGAAAATACTCAAAGCTAAATGGGGTGAAGGGGGAAAATCATGAGATCATAACAAAAAAAGAAAGGAAAAAATGTTTATGTATATAGGGAGTGGGGATGGTAGGGTGGATAGGGGTACGGGAAAAAAATGAGAATTAAGTCGTGTCATGTACTGGTACAAATTCTCATTGTTGAATGCAATCATGATGTGTATATGTAATGTACCAATAAAGATTTCAATTTAAAAAAATATCAAATTGAAGACTTCAACTGAAAAATGAAACTAAAAGCAAAAGTCAAGTAAAATTTCAACAATGAAACAGTACATTTATTTGTTCAGGATGGATTTAATGGATTCATTAATAGATTGGACACAGATGAGAAGCAAATCAGTGAATATAAAGACATATCTATCAAAATTATAAAAATAAAAACAGAAAGAGAAAAAGAGTAAAAATATGAATCTCGAATAACCAAAAGTTAAAAGGCAATATCAAATGATCTAACTTATTGGTAATTACAGTCTCAAAAGAGGAAGCAGAGAGAATGAGAAATATTAAAAAATTAGTATATGCCCTATTATTTTGTCACTCAAAAAGTAAAATAGATGAAGCTTAGAGAAAATAAGCCAAATGATTACCAAACCATGCACCCAGCTTCATGTATGCCTTTATATTCAAGCAAGTTCCACAAAGTTAAGCATCCTATGGCTTCCCTTTATTGGCGCTAAAATATAAAAATTATTAATAAAAGCTAGAGCAAGAAAACGAGAAAGAGAGAGAGAGAGATGATAGAAGGCAGAGAGTTAAAATTTTTGCAGCTAGAAACAGGATCTGGGATAGGAAGAAGGGAGAATTGTGAGGGACAGAAAAGTAAAAATGACTGAGATGTAATATGTATACACAAAAATTCCCCCAAGGTTGTCTGTATTTTTTCTGATTCACAAACATTTATAATAAAATATAAATATATTAATTTTTAAAATAAACATATATTCTAACTCAGAGTTAAAACAAGCTTTATAAACTGAGGAGAAAAAAGAAGTAGAATTCTTTCATATTTCATGATGATCTGCTTTCAAAAAATATCAAATGACACAGATATTTTAAATATCTAGCTGTATGAATCCCCCTTTACCTCCTCCCTTTCTATAGTATTGTGAGAGATTTTTAAAAGGTGCATTAATAACTTCTCAAGAGTTCATCTCCACCTGAAATGAATTCATATACAAAATCAGTATCTTCCTTATAATTTAAAAGATTTTTCTTGCTAAACACCTTTAATATATGTGTTATTGATTATTATTTCCTTTGTTCTGACTTTTAAAAGAAGAGATGATTTTCAATCCATTTTTTTGTTTCATCCTTCAACAGTATTTTTTCTTGGTACTTTTACTGTGCATTATGCCTATAGTCATTGTGAGGAGTAGGGACACGTACAAAACACATGTTCATTCTTATTTTACTCTTTGTCTCCCTTTCTTCTCTTCTCTCTTCATCTCTAGAACTCATTCTCCTTCCTTATTAAGAAACATGGCAGTAGGGCTTTCCATTTTATAAATGTATAGTCTACTATACTTACATTTTGCATATGACTGTAAAATGCAAATATCAATAATCTAGGAACTGTAGCCAAGTGTTTCGTAACTACCTACTCTTCTGAGCAGAGTATCAAAGTCAGAAAATAATCAGTTCATATCTACAGTTTCAATCGAGTATATGGAAAAATAGAATAGAGTGATCAATTCTATAATGAATCCAATAAAATATATATTTTATTTTCAACATCACTTGGACTTCATCTACTGAAGATAGAAAAAATGTAAAATTCTAGAAGCATGAAAACAAATAGAACCTATTGCTATTATTTAATTAGTGAGTTTTCTGGTTACTTTGGCTATTTGCATTAAGACTGTAAAAAATATCAGTTGTATCAAATAAGCAGATAAATAAATGATGTACTTGGAAAGTTTAGTCATGAGACCACATGCAAATTTCACCTGCCATATTTGGCATTAACTAGAATGCCAGTCTATTAAAATAAGCATCCTCCCACCTTCGGGTGACACAATGACATATGGTGGGACATGATAGTTAAGGAAGAATATCAGCTTGTTTTACTTGGCTGTTCTTTAGAAGATTAGTAATCATATTCCTGCGGGTAGCTATGTGGATCATGGAGAGATAAACTCGAGAAGTATATGTTCTCTGGACTCTTCCCTTCTGGAGTTGTTACTCTGTTTTTCCTTCCTGGCAACATGAAGCATCTTTGCTTCTCTGTACTTTTCCACTTTGATGTTTCTGCTTTGAATGTAGACTATGATGGGATAGATCCTCCAAAATTCTTTTTTTTTTTTTTTTTTTTGAGACAGCCTCACTTTTGTAGTTCAGCCTGGCCCTGAGCTCAGCCTTGAACTCATAGCAATCCTCCTGCCTCTGCCTCCCGAGTGCTAGGATTACAGGCATGTGCCAAGACGCCCGGCACTGTGGTATGTGGATCTGATTGCTGGTGGGAGTGACTTTCCACGTGCGGCATTGTGGTAATCTGCGATAGAACCTGGGCCCTTGCACTTGCACGTCAGGCACCAGAATCACTGAGCTAAACCCATGCCCCAGAAACCTCCAAAATTATAAGCAGAAATAAACACTACATCTTTTAAATCCTGCGGCTCACACATTGTATCCCACGAAGGACAAAGCTGATGAATTCATCTTTTATTAAGACTCACTTATGAAAATTTAACAATAAAGGTTAACTTTTTCACAACTGAATGTTAGATGACATATTCAGACCATAGAAAATTGTCAAATTTTCAAGAACAGGACCATAGTGCCCTGAAATTGGAGCTGAATAGCAAAGGAAAGCCCAGGATCTTCACAAACACATGGAAACTGAACAATATTCTGCTGACCAACCAATGGGTCATAGAAGAAATTAGAGAAGAAATTGAGCAGTTCTTACAACTAAACGATAACCCCAGTACAACATATAGAAATTTATGGGACACGATCAAAGCAGTTCTACGAGGAAAATTCATAGCACTGAGGGCCTACATCCAGAAAATGGAGCAAGCTCAAATAAACAACTTAATGCTGCACCTCAAGCAACTAGAAAGAGAGGAGCAAAACAAACCCAAAGCTCGCACTAGGCAAGAAATTATAAGGATCAGGGCAGAAATTAATGCAATAGAAACCAAGAGAACGGTTCAAAAAATCAATGAATCGAAAAGTTGGTTCTTTGAGAGGATAAACAAAATTGATAGA